>JAVKOQ010000722.1:0-15982 GCA_031835245.1 Balamuthia mandrillaris
TTAGCTGTGTCGCTTTTCTGCTCTCCCACTTTGAGCCCTCCCTCTACTGTGACGCAAGCCAGCTCTGCCACTGCTCCCTATGTCTGGCGGTACTTTGACTTTCGAGATGAGCTTTCAGAGAATATGTTGCCACTGTTGGTGGAGTTTATGAAGCGGCTGGACTCGTTTAACATAAAGTCCACTGCCATCACCGCTGAGGAAATGGACTATTTGGACACAGAGCGAGTGGTCTCTTCCTCTTGTTATGGCAATGCGATGGCGCCTGCTATGGAAGTGGAAAGCCCTCATAAGTACTACCCGGATGCTGATGAGGAGAAGGTCATCACCATTCCAGGTGCCACTCACTTATGCGTAACCTTTGATCCCAGATGCAGTACCAAAGTACTTCTTACGTCCTCTTTTATTCCTGGGCTTAGTTAGCTCACTTCTTTTTCTTGTCTCATGTTTCTCATTTGTATTGGTTTGTTTTAAAAGGACAACGGGGATTGGCTTCAGCTGTACCGAGGACCGTTCCAAACAGAGCCTATTCTGACCAAATTTTGTGGCCCAAGCACCAATTGGCCCAAAGTTCCGATCATCGTGCCCGGCGACACTGTCGTATTTCATTTCCACTCCAACTCCTTCCAAACCTACTGGGGCTATCGTTGCATTGTCACTCCTTTGGTGTTGGGGCAATGCCGCAGCTGGCTTTACGAGCTTGAAAGAACAGTGGCTCACCTTACGGCCAACACTTTAGGTTGTATGCTCATTGGACCGAGAGTTACATCCTTGGAAAAACGTTATGAGCCTTTGTTGCAGTCTCCGCTCTTTAGCGGTGGATGGGAAGAGGAGCAAATGTTTGAAGAAGATTCCCCTTCTTCCAAAAAACCACAAGACAAGATGGAAGCGGAAGAAGAGGAAGAGGAAGAGGAAGGGGAAGAGCAAGCGGAAGAAGGAGAAAGAAGGAAAAGCAGAAGCAGAGCAGCTAGCAATAACAGAAGGAAAGGAAGAAAACGTAAAAAAGCAGACGAGGCAGCAGAGTTCTTGGAAGACTTTATCAAAGATGAGAACTCGGTGGGAGCGAAAATGTTTCTCACTCTCACACGCAAACACTTGCCCATGTCGCCTACAGACATGATGGGAGGCTCTCATGTCGCTCTCGCGACACGCTATTACATCGCCACCAACGTGAAGCATTTGGGACTAGCGGCAGCAGCCCTGAACTCCGAGACGCGCACAGAGGAACAGACCAGCCAACTGGTAGAGATTTGTAGGGAGGCTCAAAAGGTGAGGCGATGGATCGTGCAGACCTCGCAACATAGATTGTTGCAGGAGGAGGAACGTCTGGAGGAAGAAAGAGAACTGGCCAGGCAACGTGGTGAGACTTTGCCAGACAAGGAAAAGGAGAGACAGCCCGAATTTGCGGATCCAAAGTGAGTTTTCCGTTTTTCCCCTTTCTTTTTCTTAATTTCACCAACCTCATCTTGTTTTTCCGTGCTAACCGTTTGCTTGTACCCTGAAATAGTGCTAAATACTTTGAGCTCAGCAATCAAGTCATCGAGAACATGAAGCTGTTGCTTCGTCTGAAATCTTGCACCTCTACCCCTGGGCTCTCATCCTCAACTTCCTTGGGACATGGCGGGGCCTGTGGAGAGGAGGAGGAGTTTCTTACCACGGAGGAGAAGTTCATCTCCTCCATGTCCTCCGCTCTCTCGCCAACTATGTCACGCAGGCTCAACAAGAAGAAGGACAAGCAGCAAAGAAACTTTGTCAGTCTTCGTCAATCGCAGGAGAGTCAAGAGGACAAGTCCTCTTTGCAGCTGTGGAAATCTCTCTTTGAAACTTGGCAAGCGCTTCAAAGTCATCACAGGCATCACCACCAACAGGGAAGAGGCTTTTTGACCAACAGCAAGGGACGCAGACAGAGAAGACAAAACCTTTTTGCTACCCTACCCGTTCATATCTTTTCGTTCATACAGAACGAGGGAGAAAGTGGATCTACCTCGACACTCATAGAGCTGTTGAACAGGAGATTGACCAGAGCAAGGTTTGTAAATGAGAGAGAGGTGTCATTTCGTTGTCTTTTTTTCCACTCTAAAATCATAATAATCGGAAAATAGGGGAAGGATAGCAGCGTTGAACGCGTTGTACGAGTTGCTAACGAGCTTGAAGTTGACCTCGGTGCAACATGACATGCTCAAAGTGGTAGGTCCCGCGCTGGTCACCATGCGGCATTATCTGAAAGATGTTTTGGTACGCGAAAAAAAAACTACCTTTTTCATCCCATGCTTCTTTGCCTCACCTTTGTAACCCCTTTTGTTCAAAACTAAAGGCATGCGGCCCTGCCTTTGAGAAGAAATTAGAAGTATCGTTTGTACATTTGTATTCATACTTGGCAAAGGTAACGTCTCTTTCCTGTCTTTTTTTTAGCAAAGTTCGATGCTAACACAATTTTATTCAGTTATTGGTAAATGAGTCGTTGGATCCAACTACACGAGCCCTCTCATTGCAAGCATGGTGCTTGTCTTTCATGCCCAAAGACCATCCATTCCTCATGCACGTCCAAATTTTTGACACTCTGCGCAAGTTAACTTTCCAAGGCTTGCACGCTTCTTCATCCTCATCTCAACAATATCTTACCGAAAGCGAGAAAGAGGAAGTACTAAACAAAGGAAAACAGCATTCAGAAACAAATGCGGAAGAAAAGAGTTGTGACAAGAAACTGGATCAACGTTTCAAGCACTTGGCGAGCCTTACTTACCGTTTACTAGTTATTGTGTGCGTTGGTCAGAACAAAGGATCTCGTGAGGCTAACAACAACGGCGCTAACAACAAAGAACAAACGACGATGATAACGGATGCAAAGACGAAAGAGGAAGAAGAAAAAGTAACAGACAAGTTAGATACATTCCAGCAACACGTGCTGGATGTAATATTTTCGGATATCACAGGCTCTATCGCAAAACTAGGACAAAAGAGAAAGAATTTTGTGTCGCAAACGGTGATCAGAGGAGGCGAACAAGACGACGAAACAGAATTTGAAAATGGTGGCGGAGAGGTAAGCTCTCAAATAGCGACCAATCACTACCACAAGATTGATGACTATCATCAAGAGGAACGATTCTGTTACTCCATGCTTATGCTTTTGGGCGTCATTAGCATTCGTGAAGGAGAAGGCGAAGTTTCAACCGTTCTTGCTCTTGTTTCTTCCTCTTCATCATCAGCATCTTCCTCTTCTGCTTCTCCCTCTTCCTCTCCAATGCTTTCCAGTCGAGCAGCAACTCTTGCTGTTCCTTCTTCTGCTTCTTCCACTTTATCCCCGAAGATAAACCTTCGTCGTTCCGCATCCGCACTTTCAACCTCTTCTTCTGGAGTGATGACCTCTCCCAAAGTTCTCAAAGTCTTCTTGCAGCTGTTACGTTTGGGCACACCTCGCATTCAACGACTAGTGTTGCGTTTGCTTCGTCACGTACTGCCTAAGATTGATCCCGCTTTATTCATCACAAACGCAGAATTGAGACAAGAATTACGTCTTTACCAAGACTGGGATGAGCTGTTTTGTTGCTCTAGGAAAGATTTGCTTCATGCCGTTGGCACTACGCCGGAAGAGAATGGATCGATGATGGAACTGGAGCAAGGGACAAAGACAGATGAAGATGATTTGACTCCAGAAATGGCCTTCATTCACTGCTTCTTCGATGTGATAGGTCGAGCGTTGGAGATTCAGATTCACACTGATCGTGCTGCCTCCTCCTCTTCTTCCTCTTCCTCTTCGCCATCATCTTCTTCATCAATGTTTTCAGGACTGTTAGCGATGAACATAGAAACGGAGGAAGAGGGTACGGCCAACATATCACTTTTCCAAAATCCTTTGTCTCCCTCCAAAACACTCTCCCCCTCCTTGCAGAACTATCGCGACGGACAGGTCAAGTTCAACGAAATCTCTGAAATGGTCATGCTCTTCCGTCACCTCCTGAATACTACCACTAGTTCTTCTTACATTCCTCAATGGACGACGTTGTTACAACAAGCCATGTTGCAAGCCATCCAAAAGATTCCTTCCATGGTTGATCCTGCTACTCAAACCATACGCTCTTCATTCTACAACGACCTTCTTAAGAGCAACAGCAACAATAACCATAAAATCTTGTGGAGAGCTTTTGCTGCGCTCAGCATTATTGGTGGACACACCGATCGCATGAGAGTGGGAGCAAGAGTGGTGACCAAAACCGAGGGAGCGCAGCAGGAGACTGGCACTGTCACCTTCTATGATCGTGACTCTGCGGAAGCCAGAGTCATCTTCGATTCTAATATGGGACAGATCATCAAGGTCTCTTCCGAAATGCTCCGACCTATTCCTGAGGTTTGTTTTTTCTTCCTTCTTCTTCCCTTCTTCCTTCTTATTTATATTTGATGAGTGTAGATTGCTGCCAACACGGAAAGGTTCCCGATTACAGCGGATGTGATTCCCTCCGTCATTCTTTTTGCAGTGGAGCCTTTGCAAACAAAAAGTCGTCGCTCTGATCTCCTTTCTTCTAGCGCTGGAACAGGAGGCAACAAGAATTCAACCAACAACTCCCGCCTTAGCAAGATTGCTAAAGCTCAAGTGAAACCAAAGCTTAAGCCAAAGGCTAAGAAGGTTTATTTCTAGTTTTTCTTTGCGCTGTTCTGGACGTATTCTTACAACATTTCATAAAGGATAAGTCGTCCTCTTCACAAGTCAAAAAGGAACCGTGGTCTTGTCCAGCGTGCACATTTATCAACATACCGGCCGCTCAAAACTGCGAGATTTGTAATACAGCGAACCCTGCAATGGGTCCCGTTAAGTCCGCTTTCTTGAAGAAACAAGACTCGGATTCCTCCATTGAGAACTCCGCTAGTGACTCTCACGAAGAGTTTATAGATGTTGACAATATCATCTTCGAGGAAGACGAAACACTTAGTGATGGTATCTTTCTTTCTCCCTCCTTTATTTCTTTTGTTCTTCTGACGTTTTTTTTTTCCTTTTTGCAATATAAAGATGAAGAGGAAGTAGATGCTGGTCACTGCGCTGCTGATCTTCTTTTCCATCAACTGCGTTCCCGCGTGTTGAAATATCTCTGCACTGCTCTTGCCGACAAGAATGGCTCCTCCACTTCAGAGCTTTACGCTCAAAAGCTGTTTCCGACTTTATTGAAGATGGCCATCTCTCCCACTCAACTGGATGAGTTTCACAGTCTCGAAAACATGGAAAAGATCGAGGACCGTTTATGGGAATTGCTTTACGGCATTCGCGATCAGTTTTATCCAACACAACACCACAAAGAGGAAGGAGGGCGCAAAGATGAAACCATTGATAAAGAGGATGAAAAAACGATGAAGAAGTTTGTTTTCAAGGATGAGATTTATGCTGTTCGTGATCGATGGAACAGAACGAGCCGTCTTAAATACTCTCCATTGAATTTGTTGCAATTCCACCTTCCTACGGCTATGGATCGAGGTTTGACCTTCTCCTTTCTGCTCCTTTTATTCCCCTTTCTTTTTTTCTCTCACACGACAAACAAAACAGGAACTGCACGAAACATCGCGTTTTCTCTGCGTAATCCTCGTTTGATGATGGGCCAATGTCTAGATCCCCAAAGCATTGGCCTTGCCAAAGCTAACTACTCCATTCCCAACACTGTTCCTGCTTTTTACTTTGAAGTCAAAATCCTTGGCGAGAAACGCAACAACTCTGGCGCCTCTTCTTCGGAAGGCCATAAATATCCAAGGTTGGTGAGATCCTTCTCGCGAATCTAGCTTCCCGTTTTTGCTTTCTCTCCTATCTTCTATAATCTTTGTTGCTTTGTTTTGTTGATGGATTTTTTTTAGAGTTGCAATAGGACTGTATCGTGATGGCATGCCGCTCTTTGGTAGTCCCGGCAACAACAGCTATTGCTTCCAGGCTGACGAGGGAGCCACCTACCACAACTCCGACCTTCCCGTGGACCCCGCCTACGGCCCTCGCTGCGGCGTCGGTGACGTGATCGGTTGCGGTTGGTCCCACAGACTTGGCATTCTCTTCTTCACGAAGAACGGACAGACTCTCGGCCCCGCTTTCGACAACGTTAACGGTAGATTCAGTCCTGCGTTGTGGATAGCAACTGATCGGTGTCGTGTTGTGGTGAACTTTGGACAGGAACGGTTTTATTACAACTACATGGAGATATTGCCGGAAAACTATGTAGAACAGTTGGTAGAGAACGCGGAGCAAACGAGTTCGCTTACCCCTGTTGAAATCAAGCGGCGCACTGATGTACGTTTCTTTTCCTTTCTCCTTTACTTTTCCTCACGTATCTCACACATAAATGAACTTGACCGATGTTTCATTGTAGGCTGAAATGTTGCAATCGATGACTCCAATGTTCCCACTTGAGCTATGTGTTATCGCTTTGGAAAAGTCCAATGACGACATGCAAGTTGCAGCGAATTGGCTATTTGAGAACGGCTTTAGAGAATTAGGTTTGCTTTCTTTTTACTTCTCTTCTCGTCTCTGTTATCTCTCTGTCTTCCTCTTTCCCTCTCTCTCTCTGCTCAACTCATTTGCAAAATAAAAAAAGAACGAATGGAAGCAGAAAGTTTGGAACGGAGTCGCCAGGAAGATGCGGAGCGGCAAGAACAATGGTTGCAACAATTGTTGGTGCAAAACGGCGGAGAGAATGGCGATGATATTCCTCCTGAAATATTGAATGCAATAGCTGCATCTTCATCCTCTTCATCCTCTTCAACTTCCTCCACGACTGCCACAGCTGCAATGGAAGAAGAAGAACCACAAGAGCAAGAAGCAGAAGATGAAGATGAGTTCACCAACTTTGAACGAGAGGAAGAGGATGAGCTCTTCCAAACGAGTAGTGAGTCACAAGAAGGAGGACGATACTTGGACGATGAGATAGGGGCGGATGCGCCGATACAAATTGCTCGCACGCAGCGACAAGGCAGAGAGCTGGAGACGGTGACCATCAAGGAAATAACGCCCGGCATGCTGCTTTGCGTCTCTCCTAGCGCAGCTGTTAACTCCCAAACTCCCTCTTGGCATCCTTCTATGGACATGGTGATGTTATATCTTTCTTTTGTTTTGTTAAGTCGCTCTTGAATTTCTTTTCCTAATACCAAACCAAAATAGTTTGCGGGAAGAACAGGAGTCGTAACAGCAGTAAATCCAGACCTTCTGATGGTAGAGCTGCGGTTCTTCGATGCGGACACATGCAGCAAGCGCTCGTTTTGGTTTTCTTTCCAGGTTTTGGAGAAACCAAGAGATATGTGGCAAGACCCATGTGTCGAGCTTTGTACTGCTGCTCCTGTCAAGATCAAGAATGCTTGTACGTTGATATTTTATTTCATTCTTCACTTCTTTCCTTCGTTAACCAATGCATAAAAAGTGGTGGAGGTAGAAACAGCGTTGGCCATTCTCAAAGTGCGTAGAGCAATGTTGTCACTGATAGCCGAATGGCCGACATTCCCGATTGCCATCGACTCACAAGAATCGATGAAGAGCGTGATGGACCTTCTCAAGTTGGCTAGTGCCGAGTTTTTGTATTCTGGAGCTGAATCTTCTGGACGAGTGCGTATTTTCCTTCTTTATTATCTGCTTTGCTTTATTTTTTATCTATTTTCTTGTTCTCATCCAACCACGAAAAGGCGCAACAAGGGTCACCCTTGTTGGATACGTTTAGAGCCAAGCTTGCCGCTCTTCTCAAGGAAGAACCAGCACGAGCGATCCCTCTCCAAATCGACTACCAACAATACTCCAAACGAGGACGTTTACGCTCTAGTCTCAACAACAGAACTCAACAAAAAAATCAAGACACTCAGTCCTCATCATCAGACGATATGGAAGAGGCTTCTTTCTCTTCCTCTCCATCGTTAGTGCAAACACTGACAAAAGAGTGCATCATCCACTTTATTCAAGCTGTGGAAGTGCCTCCCCCCGTTCTGGTGGAAGAGTCTGAGCACCCTTACCGTCCCAACGTGGATGTTCGCTCCAAGTTCCACATACCAGGAGCCAGCAGCCTCATGATCCGCTTCGACTCCCGCTGTTCCATCAACCACTCGGAGATGATGACCAGCGTCTCCTTCTACCGTGATGAGCTGCATCAGGACCTTATCCAACGCTTCCAGGGTAGAGGCTCTAATTTCCGCCCCTTGGTCATTCACTCAGACCGTTTCTGGTATCGCTTCACTAGCGGACCTGGAACTACCTATTGGGGCGTTCGCTTCTCCATCATTCCGTTAGTCTTTCGGTTGAACGACAGGGAGGCGTTAGATGGACTCAACTTTGAGTTGGGCTACTGGCTGTTGGAGCTATTGATGTCAGACGCGAAGGAGTCCATCATTCGCAACGAGTACATTATAGACCTTTGTGAGGCTCTCATGTGGTACGTTCGTTACGCGAAGAGGGCGTCGAAGATGAGGGGTATCCAGCTCCTCATTCGAGTGATTCAGGAGATTCCGCAGGCTCCTCTAGCTGTACAAAAGAAAGGTGCGTTTTCATTCTCCTCTCTATGCTCTCTCTGTGTGCTTTTTACTTTTATTTTTTCTACCCACCCATCCTGATTTTTTCGTTATCGTAGCGTTGGTGCCACTCAACAAACTTATGACAATACGCAACAAAATCAATCGCATTTATGAGCTGGAAAAACAGAGCAACAACCAACTGTATTCTTCCTACTTCCAGAGCTTAGTAGAACTTGTTTGCGTCACTCGTTTAGCCGTTTCTTCCGTCAATCTCAATCTTCGACGAAAGGTGGAAGAGGAAGGAGCCATCCAATCCAAAGGCACTTCTCCTTCTGAAACGAGCACCAAAAACAAAGACAAGGAAAAGGAGAAAGACAAGGAGAAAGAGAAAGATGGCAAGTACTCCTTTACCGAGTTTATTTCCGAGCTTTCAAAGATGTCTACCTCTCCTACCTCTCCTATTTCTGTCCTTCGACGCTCCTCTTCTGCTACCCCTACTTCGTCATCTTCTTCTTCGGATGAGAGCGGCCCTCAAATATCAATTATGGATCTAAACAACGTCAAACTGCAAATTCTTTCTGCCAGTTACGTTGCCACCGGCGAAGAAGGATCAAGCCACAGCAATAACAATAAAAACAACAGAAGAAGAGCAGGAAGTAGAAGGAGAAGCAGTTCTTCTGCATCAGCTTCGTCGAAGCAAGAACCATCTTCTCCCTTCAGCAAAGACATCACCGGAGAACTTCAACAATATGTAAACGAATGCGGTGGCAATTGTTTGTATCTTTCTTCGGTGGGAGCGACTTCGAACTATCCCTTCTTTAATGCCAATGGTGATGATGGAGCGAAAGAACTGCGGGTGAAGTACATTATCTTTGACAGCGCTAGTGGCGTATTGGTGGATGAGGGTTCCGAGAGCGCCCGTGATGGAGAGCCTATGTTTATCACTTCTGGTTCGATTAGTTTTCCTCTTTAGCCTTGTTTCTTCTGCCTCTTCTTTCGTCGTTCTTTTTGCGCTAACAATTATAAAAACCGAAACAGGTGGAACATGGTTCGATCATGTTGTGTCTGTGGCAGATGCAGCCCATAGTCTCGTCACCAAACGCATTTTCTCTCATGCTCTTTTGCTTCAGGCCTATCGTTTGGAAAAGCTTCACGGTAAAACCGTTTATCCTTAACTCCATTTCTCCTTGCCTTACATATTTTCGTTATTCGTGCTATTTGCAGAGTCATTCTATCCGCTGGCAAGAAATGTAACACTAAACGACGCTGAAGATGGAGTGATTGTCGCCGACCCAGGTCCCTTTGGCAACGCTTTCTCCGTTTGCATGTGGGTGTACTTGCGCGAAGGTCATACCGGCAGTCGACGAGTAATATTTTGGAAAGGAGATTCCTCTTCTTCCGCATCATCTTCTTCTTCTCCACCTGCTTTCTCTCAAACTTTCATCACTCCCTCTCTCAGCATGAACGATGGAGACTCTCGTCTCATTTTCACCGTCTCTACCGATCATCACAACAATGAAAGCTGCACTACGAAGAAAGAGTTGACACTCAACAGTTGGACTCATGTGGCTTGCTGCTGTGATGGCAACAACCTTCGGGTATACATTAACGGCTCCTTGGACAATGAGCACGTATTAAGTGACCACCAAGTGGTCCGTGTTAACTCGTTCCCCATTTGCCTTGGCCGCGTACCCCTCTCGACTGCTGGTATTGAACCTATCAAAGGTTTGTGCCTTCTTCTTTCTGCTTTCTTCTTCTTCTTCTTCTTCTTCTTCTTCCCTCCTTGCTTCTTTTCGTTTCTCCTACCTTACCTGATTTGAAAAAAAACAGGAGCATTGATGGACTGTCGGATGTATCTTCGCACATTATCCGACAATGAAGTAAAACACATCGTCAAAACTAGCAAACCAAAGAACCAACGCAACATCCAATCTCCTCTCCACTCGCCTACTCCCTCTCTTCCCACAGTCTGTCGCGACAAGCTTCCTCATATTCTCTACCAACGCAGCACGCAGTGGACCTTAGCAATGGACCAACAACTCGTCGAACTCGTCTTAAGTTGTGGCAAAGAAGGTGGAGGAGGATCAAGTTCTTCCTCCTCCAAAAACAAGAGTAAGAAGCACAAGTTGCAGGAAGATGTGGATCCGTTCCATATGCCGCTAGACGAGATTGAACCTTCTTCGACTCTGTTGGCTCGCCATCACCTATTGAGACATTTGCCGTTGGCTGAATTGCGGTTCCGGTTCTGTCTCATTCGTTTGTTTAACACTCAGCTGGCAGACGTGCTGCCACTGCTCGACTTTTCTCAGTCACACGTCAATTGGAGTCTCGTTCGGTCGTTGTGCAACTTGAAGGGCATCATCTTCATGCAGACCAAGCTTACCCTCTGGAACAAGATCCTTCGCATTACCACCAGCAGCCCAAGCCGGCCCAACATTACCGTCAATCGTGCTAGAGCGCTTAAAGCTTTGGAGAGTACGTTTTTTTCGTTCTACCTTTTTCTTTGTCGTTTCTCTCTTCTCTCTCTCTCTCTCTCTCTCTCTTCTCTCTCTCTCTTCTCTCTCTCTCTCCCCTTACATAGTCAACATTAATATGTTTATTATTTGTTGTTGTAATACAGAGAAAGAACCAGACGGTACTCGCTCTGTATTTGGACAGATCTTTACCCAACTGCATTTTGTCTCTCCTACATTCCTGCGACACAGCGTCGGCCAACAAACATGGGACGTGACCTACGCCGGAGAAGGTGGCAGAGACGCCGGCGGCCTCTTCCGCGATTCTGTCAGCCACATTTGCAGCGATCTCATGTCCAGGAACACGCCCTTATTCATCCCCTGCCCCAACTCGAGGGGATTCGGTGACAACCAGGACAAGTTCATCCCGAACCCGAGTTGCACCTCCTCCCTCCATCTGTCCATGTACCAGTTCGTGGGCAAGTTGATGGGCTTGGCCTTGCGCGCTAAGCACATCCTGAACTTGGACCTGCCGTCCATCGTTTGGAAGCCCTTGGTAGGAGACGAGCTGAGCCCGGAGCACGAGGAGGATCTGGAGGCCATTGACTCGTTCTGCTGTCAGGTCCTCAACAAGGTCATGAACATTGAGAAGGAGGGCGTCACGGAGGAGACGTTCAGAGATATCATTCCCTACACCTTCTCCACCACTTCCAGCGATGGCAGAGAGATCGAACTCGTGGAAGGCGGAAAGTCTATTCCTGTCACGTAAGCATTTCCTTCTTCTTGCTCTTCTTTCTTTCTACTTTCCTCTCCTTCACTTTCTCCCTCCTCCTGTTCTTCTTCCTTCTTCCTGACACGCACCAACAAACACAAACCCAGATGGCACAACCGAAAGGAATGGGTGGAGCTGGTCTACAATTACCGCCTGCACGAGTTCTCGGTTCAAGTGGAGGCCATCCGCAAGGGCATGGCGGCCGTGGTGCCCGTCCAGCTCCTCCCCCTCTTCACCTGGAAGGAGCTGGAGATGACCGTCTGCGGCAGCCACGAGATCGACCTCTCCCTCCTCAAGCGCAACACCCGCTACAAGGGCTTCACCCCCAAGGACCAGGCCATCCGGTGGATGTGGGAGATGCTGGAGGGGTTCAACCACAAGGAGAGGGAGCTCTTCCTCCGCTTCGTGTGGGGCCGCTCCCGCCTGCCCCTCCGCAGCGAGGACTTCACGCAGCAGATGGTCATCATGGAGTTCAGCCCGCCGGGCAGGGGCTGGGGGGAGCCCGCGCTCTCCGGCTCGGCCGTGGACGGCTGCCTGCCCGTCAGCCACACCTGCTTCTTCCAGCTGGAGCTGCCGAGGTACTCCAGCAAGGCCATCATGGCCAGCAAAGTGCTGTACGCCATCACGGAGTGCAGGGCCATCGACACGGATCACGCCGCCCAGAACGTGGATTGGGATGCCGAAGATTAAATAATAAAAAGAGAGTGAGGAACAAAGAAGCATGCGATGAAAGCAAGGAATAGATGGAAAGAGCAAATAAGAATGATTTTTCTCCTTGCACTAGTGTCCAGCTTTTTTTGTGGGCAAAAACAAAAGGGGGAGAATAGTGCAAGGAGAAAAAAAAAAGGGAGTGTCATGAAAGGACACGAACAGAGTGAGCTCCGTTGGGTTCGCCTCTCGGGTGTTCCTTCATGACGGGTGGAACAAAAATCCCATGGGCTACACGTACATGACTGTGCTACGACGAACTCGCCGATCCTTAAAACTCTTTCGCTCCATCGCTCCAGGAAGGGAGTGTGAGAAAAAAAATATTTCCTCGCTCACACCCCAATCCCATCTTGGCAAATCAAAAAAAATGAGCAAAGAAAGAGGGTCGGAAAAACTTTGGCGTGTTACAGCTGACACTTTCTGTCCTAGTGTCCGGAGACTTTCCCCAAAGCGTTTTTTTTTGATGTGCTGCAAGCCTTTCGGCTTGGTGTGCACGCGCTTCGAAATACTGTTTTGTTCGTGTCCTGAAAAAATAAAAGAAAAAAAAAATAAACACATCGATAAAAAAATTATATTTATAGGTGATCTGAGGTGAGGGTTCGTAAAATGATCGAGAAATGGTTCGGAAACACGTCACGCGTGACACGTCATACGTAACGAGATTTCCATTTCGATCGATCCAACTTTCGAATTTCGGTGCATATTGTCGACAATCGGGATAATTAGGCAAAACCGCCGATTATAATCGGAAAATTTTGATATATCGATAAATTTCGAAAGAGAGAATAATGACGTGAAAGCAGCAGAAAGAAACAAGAAGGGACAGACGGAGCATAGCAGGAGGTGGGCCTTTCTTTGATCTCTCACTATATATTTTTGTTTTTAACAACATCCTTCAGGTTAGTTGAGCAACCTCTCCTTTTTTTATTTTTTGTTATATCATTTTTTTCTCCACACTAACAAAATAGAGTGCACAAGAAAGACACTCAACAAGAACGACAAAAGCAGCAAAGCGAAGCAGAGTCCGAAGAAAGTTTTCAACCAATTCCTCTGAAACGGGCTGGGACCGGACAAGCAAAATAAGAAAAGGCACCTCAAAAAGATCAATGCAAGCTTTAGGTGGGCCAGCCGCAGCAGTTGGAGCCGTTTGTGCTCCTCCTTCTGCTGCAAACAGCCACAGCATCCACTCCTCGCTGCCACTCGTTTCCAACCAGCACCCCCACCAAGAGGCAGCAACAGAGGACCACGAAGAGGAAGAAGACGACGAGTGCTGCTGCACTGCTGCTGAGGTCAGACCCATTGCCTCGCTGGAAGACTTTTTGAGCCGCATGGAAGAGCTATCTGGTTTGCGGAGGGAGCTCGTTCCCCTCTTCCTCTCCTTGCCCTCGTGCTCAACGTGGGCCACGGAGGAGAGGGAGACGGCTGGCGCACGACCCAGGAGACGGGCCCAGAGGAAGGCCTTGAGAGCCATGAGGGAGCTGCTGGCTGCCCTGCAGGCCATCCCAGAGGATGAGGACGGCTTCAAAGCGCTTCCCATGAGCGACGGCTCCTCTTCAGCCGAGGAGGATAACTGCAAAGAGAACAAAGTTGACGACAGCAAGCAAAAACAACTGCTGCAGCCGCTGCTGCAACTGCAACCACACTCGAAAGTGGTCAGACGAAGCTTCGGCTACACGATTGCGGAGCTGCTGAAAGACATCCACTTTGTGTTAAACGGAGAGGACGCCCTCATCAACGACTACTTCCCAAAGCTGCACCCCAACTTCACGAACGAGGTAACGAGGAACACATCAGTTCACTCTGGAATTCCTTTTTCTATCTTCCTTTGTTTCTTCCATCTTCGTTCTTTATACTCTTTTTTGGTTTTCGTTCTCTTTCTTCATCCGCTGTTCTTCCGTTTTTCATTGCTTTTTCATTTCTTTCTTTCTTCATCTTACTCTCTTTTCTTCTTTCTTCTTTCTTTCTTCTTTCTTCCTTTTATCCAACAGGTTCATAGTGTAGTTTCGATGCTGCAAAGAGCCACCCAATCCAATGATCCTCAAGACCAACCAATACCCTTCCAATGCTTTGTCACCGATCGTGACGGCACCATCAACAACTACTGCGCCACCTACAATTCCTCCTTCCAATCCCTCTACAACGCTGTCTTTCTCTCTCGCTTTGTTCTCCCCTCCTCCTCCGCTCCTGAACACATCAACACCAACGATAACGCCAACAACGTCCAGAAGCAACAAACAAAGACGAAGAAGAAAGTGATTCACCCAATCATAATGACTTCTGCTCCGCTATCCGGGCTTTGTGCGGTGAGCGTCAATCCGTCCCATAGCATGATCTATGCGGGCAGTAAAGGGAGAGAGTTCTTGGACCTCTCAGGCAGGTTGCACAAGTCCTTCATCGACCCGAGGAAGCAGCGGTTGCTAGACAAGCTCAACGCCAAGTTGGAAGCACTTGTGGCGTTGCCACAATATGAAAAGGTTTCTTTCTTGTCATTTCTTTCTTTCTCTCTTGTCATTTCTTTCACTTTTTCCGCTTCTCGTTAATATCATGAACCCAACACACAAAAAAAAAAGTTTACAATGATAGGAAGTGGCTTACAAGAAAAGTTTGGCCAAACGACCATCGCCCGACAGGACACCAACCGCTCCGTCCCCGTGGAGGAATCCCTCGCCTGGCTCTCCACCGTCCGCCAAGTGGTAGACCAAGTCGAACTCGAAGAAGCAGAAGCAAAAGCAAAAGAGCAATGCCAACCACTCTTCGACCACAAAGAAGAAGTGGAGGAGGAAGCGGAGGGACAGGAAGAGGCCGAACGAAACAAAACAAGACCTCAAGGCCACCAGAAAAACTTTATGATCGAAGACACGGGGCTCGACATCGAAATCATTCTCACCATCGAGGACAACAGCAACGCTTCCGTCGTGCGGGACTTTCACAAAGGGGACGGCCTAGCCTTCCTCTGCGAGGAGCTGGGCCTGTCCATGCAGCGCGGCCCCCACTTGGTCTGCGGGGACACCAGCTCGGATGTGCCCATGCTGGAGGAGGCCCTCCGGCACTGCCCTCGCCAGACTTTTGCGGTGTTCGTGACGAAGGAGGAGGCGCTGAGGCGGAGGGTCCGAGAGGCCTTCTTTAAACAGCGGAGAGAAGAGGAGGAGGGAGAGAGGGAGGAGAACGTGGTGTTTGTGAGCGAGCCGGACGTGTTGGTAACCGCTTTGAATGTGTTTGCTCGGTTGTGAATAGGGCGTATATCCGCGAATAATTATTTAATTTCTCGGCCTTCGTGTCGATGATCCAATCTCTCTTCCTATCCTCTTCTCTCTCTCTCATGCTCTCTCTCTCTCTCTCTCTCTCTCTCTCTCTCTCTCTCTCTTCAATCTTACCAAAGCCATGGTATAGCTGCTTCGTACCACCAGAGAACAACCGAGCCCCCTTCATCGCGTTCTGGGCTGTGCTGGTGGCCGTGGCCCTGCTCGTCGGCCTCATCATGTTATGACGATAACCATGTGGTGTTGGGCTTCTTGTTGGTCCTCAACTTTTGTGTCGGAGGCGGTGGGCAGGATGTGGTGGAAGATTGGCAGGGCTTGGCCAAGGGCACGCTAGCGTC
>JAVKOQ010000723.1:0-15969 GCA_031835245.1 Balamuthia mandrillaris
TTGGTAAGAGGACCCAGTTCTACGGACAATTGCTCGCTTACGTTGTGGCTGTGTCACTTGCTGTCTCTGACCAGAAGATGCCGCACTCCAAGCGTGAACAACTTCCTTATAGCGAGTAAGCTTCTCTCGTTTTTTTTTCGTTTTCGTTCGTTGTAATCGGCGTTGGGCTTTCTCTAATGTTACCTCCAGTGGCGAGATGGCCCTCGTGAAGCTCCTTGAGCATGCGACAGGGTTGTTGGAGGAAGGAGTCGAACATCCCTCTTCTGCACTCTCCTTTCCTCTTACGCTGTTGCAGTTATGCACTGCCATCCCTTCCGTCTTTGCCTACGCTCCTACCGCACGCCTCGTTTCCGTTCTAAAAGCTTTGGGCCATCATGACCTCGTTCTTGCCATCTTCTTGGCACAACTCGACACCAACCCTAGCAGCTCTTTCCGTTTGCAGGATTATTTTTGAAATGATTGTAAGTAAAACACGAGACATACACGCTCTTTATTTAGCAGTTTTGAATTCAGGCAAGCTGCGGATATTTGATGCGAACAACACTCACGTTGGAAATGGTGGAGCTCAGCATGTTGCCGAAGTTTTGGGTAAGGATCTTGAGCTGGTGCTCTGCATCAGGGTCTGGCGTGTTGGAAGCAGCCTTCACGCTCGCCAAGATCTTCAGCTGGATAGAAAAGTTCTTCAAGGCCTGTGCGCATTTGATAAGTCGGTCCTGCAGCTCGCGGTCGGGCACTTTCTTGGCCAACGCCATGATGTCGCTGTAGAGCGCGTTCACAAAGCCAGCGATGGTACGAGCCGAGATGAGGAACTGTTGTCGTTGTCCCCCCATGCAGGCTTGGGCCAGCTTGCTGAGCTCTCTGCCTATGTTGGAGGTGTGTTGGCCGGTGATGGCGTCCTCCTTGTAGATGCGGTGCGCCTGTTTGATGTTCTCGGCCACATGGTTGATGCTTTCTTCCAAACTTCCTGCTTTGGCAGGCGCTTTGGATGCAGCTGCAAGATTCTCCAGGTCGCCTAATTGAGGTTAGTGGTAAAGTGAATGTGAGCATTCTTGGAGTTGTCCTAAGGACACAAACAATGTAAGCGAAAAAATAATTCACAACGATACCGATGATGGCGTCCACAGAAGCTGCGGGTCGGTTGGAACGGCTTGGGCCACCTCTGGCTGCTGCCTCTATCTCTTGCAACATCGAGTTAAGGTCAAGGGCAGCCTTGGCTCTCGCACTTGCCCCAGCTTGTCCCCTGTTTTCATAACAATGTAAGAAATAAGAGAAATGTGAGTGGCATAAACCCTAACAGTGAGAGAGAGGGAAGAATCTCTTACTTGTAAGCCTGAAGGTTTACGTCGTTCGCGAGTCCACTCAAATATTTAGCTAGAGCCTCGGCAGCTTCCAGGAATGTCTTGGGATCCACTTGTCTCCCTTTAGCCGCTTTAAGAGCAGCCAAGACGCGAGCAGCACGAGCTGCCGGGTCTGCAATGAGCGGCTCGGCCGTGTCTTCCGAGGTTTGTTCACGAATGTCCTGCAGAGGTGCTTTGATCTTGTGAACGGTGTCGCTAAGTTTAGCTTGTTTCCTGTTGTCGCGTGGATTCCTAGCCGCATCTGCAGCCGCTCCATCCAGATCCCTGAGAGTTCTCTCCAGTTCCTGGATAGCATCCAGGAGATTGCTCTGTTTATCATCGTCCAGTCCTCCGGCAATCTGCCTAGCTTTGTCCACGAGCTTATCTCTGACTGCTTTAACGTCACTCAAAGCGTTTTGAACTGCCTGTGGGTCGCCAGCTTTGGCAGCTCCTTCCACCTTGGCAAGATTAGCCTCTTCGTTTTTGGTGAGAGCCTCAATTGTGTGCTCTTTGGTGGGCCTCATGAAATCGGCAGCAGCAGCCAGTCTAGCCTCATAGTCATCAACTATTTCCTGCAGCTTGTGCTGCTTTAGAGGGTCGTTGGGGTTTAGCAGCGCCTCCTTGGCCGCGTTGATCTGCTTAGGCAGGAGGGCCTCCAGCTCACCGATGGAGTCCAAGAGTTCACGCTTCCTGGTGGGATCATCAACGCCGGAGGAATGAGCCCTGGCTTGCTCCACCAGTTTGGCATTGGAAGCGGCCACAGCTTTGGCTGACTCGGCCACTTCTTTGGCATCTCCTCGTCTTGCAGCTGCGGAAAGGCTTTCCAATGCTGCGGCTTCCTTATGCGCTTCAGCGATAGGCTCTGCATGGCTCTGCTCGATAGCTCTGTGCACAGCATCCTCCAACTAAAGCAAAAGGTAATGCTGTTATTGCGGGCATATGGACAGATATCAAAAGAAAATTCGTACTCTATTAACATCATCAGCCAGGTCACTCTGTGCCTTCCTGTCACGAGGGTTGTTTTTGGCTTGGTTGCCATGCTCTTGCAGCTTTTTCAGCATGTCTTCCAAACGGCTGATCGTATCCGCCAGCCGGTTTCTCTCATCATGGTCTTCTTCTTCCTCTGCAGCCTTAACCGCTTTATCCAATACCTCATCAGCCGCGTTAAGGAGGGCTCTCAAATGGTCGTCAAGAGAGTTACGATCGCCCTTTTGAGAGGCATCCTTGAGCTTCTCACCGTGCTCATGTATGTCATCTGCAGCTTTGAGCAGAGCTTGTTCCTTTCGTGGATACACCGCGTCCTTGATGCGTTCAATAGCATCGTTCATTTCCTCGCTAGTGGCACCAAGCTCGTTTTGGGCTTCATAATCGGCCGGGTCCTTCAAAAAGAATGTTAACGCGAGACAACTTTAAAGAGAGAGAGAGAGAGAGAGGGTATGAACATACCGCCGCGACTTTTTGGGCTGCCTTGATCTTTTGAGGAAGAAGCCTCTCCAGGTCAGCAATTGCGTCTTGAATGCGCTTGCGCTTGACTGGGTCGTTGGCACGTGCGGCGGCATCCTCCGCCACATTGATGAGTTCCTCCTGAGCAGCAGCAGACTTGCTGGCAGCGTGAGGAACGTTGATGGGCTTAAGATTTCTGGCAGCCTCCAACAAGTCCTTAAGGGCCACCCTTTCATTGTTGGCCTTGGCGATGACGTCTTGATCATTGGTTCTGGGTTTAGCGGTCTTATTCTTGAGAGTGTGAACGGGTTCGCGTAGCTGTTCTCCAACAGCTTGCAGTTCGTTTCGGGCTGCGTTGTCGGCAGGATTCCTGCGGAGCTTCGCCACCACTTCGATGACCTTGGGTGCGGCAGCGGTGATAGCGTTTACGGCCCTTCCGAGCTTTTCGTCCTTGGATGCATTGCGTTCCGGAGCCACAGCAGCCACCGCTGCGTCCAATTGTCTTTGTACCGAGGCAGCGCTGTCCCGCAACTCTTTCTGAGCGGCTTTGTCCTGAGGGCTGCGAGCAGCCTTCTTGGCAGCAGCCTCCACCTTGGGAAGCGCATCTTTGAGCTCTTCCACTGCGTGTACTAACCCTTCCTTTTTCTTGGGATTCCTCTCCTCCGCTGCTATCTTAGCCAGCTTCAATTCTAGGAGCATCGCATGATAATGGTAAGAGAGAAGGCATACAGCAATAAAGAGTAAGAATGGATATTGACGTACTCGCATCATCATGATCATGGTGAAGGGCGGGAAGGATGCGATTCACAGCCTCAGCGTTGCCCCTGGCGACTTCCTCTTGGAGAACGTCAAGGTCATCCTTTTCCTTGACCGCTGCGTCCAAGAACTTGCCAACAGGACCCTTGGAATCGGGCTTCATAGCATCATGCAGCTCATCCAATGCGGATTTGTGATGGCCAATGGCATCTTGGAGGCTCTCCTGCGCTTTCTTGTCTCTGGGATTCTTCACTCTCTGCAAGCTGGCAGCTACTGTCTCAGGAAGCATCCGTTCGAGCTCCTCCAGAGCTTCGTGAGCGGCTTGGCGTTTGGAGGGATCTTGCTTGGCAATTTCCAGCTTGGCGGCTTGCACTATTTGGGGAGAGTGTCTAGCCAGCAAGACCACATCATCAGCGACGCGTTTCAAGTCAGCGTCGTCTCTGTTACTTGATTTCTTAAGGTCGTTCAAGATGTTGTGAAGTTTGCCTGTCTCGCTTGTGGGCTGTGCTTTGGCGATGCCCTGGCCGTATGACGCAACACTGATTAGAGAGAGAGAGAGAGAGAGAGAGAGAGAGAGAGAGAGAGAAATGGACCTTTACTTACCACCAATCGATCAGCAATATCCTGCAAGTCCCTGACGTCCTTTTCCAGTTTGTCCTGAGCAGCTTTGTCTCTGGGATTGCTCACTGCGCGGATGGCATCGGGACGAAGCTGCTTAGACAAGTCCTCCAATGCATCTACCAACTCATTGAGCTCGCGTTTGGTGATGGGATCATCCGTGTTTGCCGCTTCCTGTTTGGCGGCAGCTCCCAATCTGCGCACAGCATCCTCCAACGAGTTCAACGCACGGTTAAGGCCAGCGTTGTCTCCGATCTTGGCGGCGGCGATGATCTGTGGGCCAGCGCTCTCAACAGCGTTCCTTGCTCGCAGAATTGCCTCTTCAGGATGCTCCACTGGTGCCAGAGATTCTGCCAGGCTGCGCAACGTGTCCTACAACGAGAAAGAGAAACGTGAGGAGTAGTTCAAGAGAAAAGCTTGCCCAAAAATGAGGCATACTTCAAGCTCCATGGTTTTGTCTTCCAGTTGTCTCTGCTTTTGCTTGTCAGATGGGTTTTGGGTGACTTCCTTCGCCGCTTTGATCTGCTGAGGCAACAAGCTTTCCAACTCCTCTACGGCAGTAAGCAGCTCGCGCTTGCGGAGGGGGTCCTTCGTGCCAACCGCCTCCACTTTGGCCTGTTCCACTAGCTTGGGAGTGGCCCTGGCAAGCTGCTTGGCCACTTTTTCAACCCCCTTTGTGTCCTGCTCCTTGGAGGCTCCCTCGAGGGTTGCTGCATCTTTGGCCACTCTGTGGGCAGCTGCTGCCAACGCCTCGTCAGGAGTGTCGTACATGGCGTCCACGAGATTGTCCATTGCGTCCTTAAGCTTCTCGTTCGTCTCTTCCAAGCGTTGCTGCTTGCGTTTGTCGTGGGGGGCTGCCATCGCCTCTCTGGTAGCCTCCATTTGGGCGGGTATCATGTTCTCCAGCTCCGCAATGGCATCATACAGCTCCTTCTTTCTCTTAGGGTCGAGCGTGCGGCGTGCTTCAGCTCTGCCCTCTCCCGCCAACTTACGCAAATGGTTGTTGGCGTCTGTTCATTTTGAAACAAGAAACAATTAGTTAAATGTACATTCATTCTCTCTCTTTCTTTCACGCATCCTTGCTATGTTTCTTTCTACATTCCAAACAAAAAACGTAAACGGAGGTACCTTTTTCAGCATCGGCTGCGGAAGCGAGGTCGCCATTCCTCAACGCCTCCAATAACCGATCCAGCTCGCAGAGGGCATTATGTTTGTCACGATCCGCCAAGTCGGCGGAGGAGGGTTTGGCAGCATCCAACAAGTCGCTCACCGCATCGTCCACCTTGCGAGAGATGTCGTTGAGCTGCTTCTGGGCTTGGGTATCTCTGGGCCGTTCCAGCGCCGTTCTAGCAGCTTTGTTTTGATCAGGCACGAGGTTGGCCAGTTGGTCGATGGCAGCGGCCAGCTCCATCTTCTTCAAAGGATCCGATCTGTCGTTCTGCAGCTCATGAGCCCTCCACAGAAGCTCATCGTTGGCCTTCTCGAGGTCATCAACGGCCTTGGGCATGAACTTGGGGTCCTCGGTGCCGGCAGCTGAGCGAAGTACCTTGTCTTCTATCTGTTGTTGCTTCTTTGCAGCGGTGCGAAGGGGAGCCTCTGGTTGAACGGCTTTTTCCACTTGGGCCAGAGCGTGCATGACTTGATTGTTTACATCGTCGAGGTCTTCCTGCTTGGCCTTATCCCTCGGCGCTGATGCTACAGCGGAGGCTGCGCTTAGCTGCTCTGGAAGAAGTCTGTCGAGCTCTGCCACAGCATCCAAGATCTCTCTCTTGCGGGAGGGGTCATATTCCTTCTCGGCAAGAGCTCGTCCTTGCTTGTTCAGCTCTGAGTTGAGTCGATTCAGGTTCTGGGCAGCGTTGGCGAGTGCTTGTTTGTCGCCCTTCTTGGCAGCATCGGCTAGCTTCTTGGACTCCTTCTCCTCGTGGCCAACTGCTGCGAGCAGCTCGTTCTCCGGATTGGGATCCACCAAGGCGTTGATGGCATTTAAGGCGTCCTTGAGTTGCTCTTCCACATCGTCTAGCTGCCTTTGGGAGGTCTTATCGTGGGGGTTAGCGTGCACCTTCTTGGCCGCTTGCATCTCAAGCGGCAACAGTGCGTCCAGCGCATGTAAAGCCTCATTCAGCTCTTTCTTCTTGTTGGGCTCATCAGCGGCCTTAGCGGCTTGCTTGCTGAGCATGGCATTGAGGTCTTGCAAGCCGCGCAGAGCATGCTCCAGGGCGGCCACGTCACCGCCGAGCGCTGCCTCTCTCACCGTTTCCAGCTGGTTGGCCTCCTCATCGGTTATAGCTCCGGCACCTGCGCCAGGACGTACAGCGTGCGCCAGATCTGCCAAGGCGTCCTTGACCTTGTGGTTGACGTCCTTCAAGCCTTCTTGGGCTCTGTGATCCCTGGGAGCAGCGCTAGCTCTGCTGGCCGCGTTCTTTTGTTCTGGGAGTAGGTTCTCCAGCTCCTGCAAGGCGTCCAGCAGCTGCTGCTTCGCGTGAGGGTCATCCGAGTCTTTCGCCACTTGCTGCGCCTTCCTAATGAGCTCGTTGTTGGCGTTGTTGATCGCTCGCAGCGCATCCTCCACCGCTGCACGGTCTCCTCTGGCGGAGGCATCCTCGAGGGCGTCGCCAAGAGCGGCCTCTCTGCTAGCAGCAGCCAGCACCTCCTCATCCTTCACTCCCTCTTGTGGCTTTTTGTCCGTTAGGCTCTTCTGTGCAGCTCTAGGGAAGAGGGCATCATAGTTGGACTCTCCTTGGGATGCTCCTTGCAGGGTTTCCAAATCCTTTTTATTATTATTATTATTTTGTGGAGTTCGGGAGGTCTATAGCAATAAAGAAAAGGAAGAGACAGAAAGCGAGGAAGGAAAACCGAAAAGAAACATTCAAGACAAGAACGACAAACTAACTAGAACGTACTCTGTTTGCTCTCTCCAGCTCCTCTTCGAGGGGAAGAACGGACTTCTTGGTGGCCTCCTTCGCGCGAGCCAACGTCTCCTCGAACTTTTGTTTCTTGCGTGGGTTATCGCAGTCCTGAAGGAGCCCATTGGCGTCCTCGATGAGGTCCTGTGCGTCCCTGCTGAGCTGCTCCGCTATGGCCTCCAGCTGCTCCTGCACGAGAGGAGAGTCGGCGTCTCTAGCCTTGGCACGGACGTACTCGGAGAGCTGGTTGAGCTTTGTGGCGCCCTCGCCGGCCTGGTCGGCAAAGGCCTGGGGGTCGCTGGCCGCTTGCTCCGCGTCCAGCCTCCTCAGAGCATCGATGGCGATGTCGGCAGCTGCAAAGAGCCTCTGCAGCTCCGCTCCGTAGACTATCTGCAGGAGGAGGATGGTCTTGCCAGAGATGACCTTGCAGGCGTCCACCAAGTGGTCCCACGCGCCCTGCCGGTTGCTGGACGTCTGCAGGTTGTTGACCGCCTGAATGAGGCCCGCCGCTGCACCCTCCACTCCCCCAGCCGCCGCGTTGATCTGCTGCGCAATGTCAGGGTAGTCCGCGTACTCGTCCTGGGCCAGGCTGCGTGCCACCTGGACGAGGGCCTCGGCCGCCTTGGCCACCCCGTTGGCGGAGGCGGGCAATGCTGCCGGCGGCGGGGCGTTCTGTTCCTGAAGGGCCACCACGAGGACCACCAGCTGAGACACCGAGTCGGTCAGAGTCTCGATGATCTGCCCCACTTTTAAAGGTTTTCAAAGAACAAAAAAGCTTTAGAAACACAGATGGTGCAGCAACAACCAGAAGACGAAGAAGAAGAAACAAACCAATCCTGGCAACGCTAACCTCTGCCATTTTTGTCTTTATCTATAGGATACAACCTCCTTCCCTTCCCTTCCCTTCCCTTCTCTTGTTTTTGTTTACAACAAACACACAAACGGCAAAAGAGTTCAACAACAAAGCGGAGGCGCTCGTGCTGTTGTATTGCTGCTTTCTTAAACAAAAGGACGGAGCAAACGCCAAAAAAAGGCCAAGAATAAAGAAAGAGCAAGGAGACTCACGCTCTCCGCTGGTTGGTCCGTTCGTCCATGCGTTGTTGTCCAACGGATGAACGAACGATTATTTTTTTTTCAAATTTTTGCAACTGGGTGAGGGCTTTGGGTTTTGGTTGCTGTGCGAGCAGGCTCGTTAATGCCGCCGCCATTTCTGCTGTTGCTCGGCGCAAACGACCACAACAAACCAGCCTTTCTGTTTCTTCTTTTGGTTCTCGTTGCTTATGATATGAGAAATAAAAGAGAGAACCATGTCCCCCTCTTCTCTCACTCTTTATGGCAGCCTTAAACACGTAGAAACAGAAATGCTGAAGAGAACCATGTCCCCTCTTCTCTCTCTTTATGAACACGTAGTCTCTCTCTCTCTCTCTCTCTCTCTCTCTCTCTCTCTCTCTTCGGCAGGAAGTAAGTGTACATGCTTTTTTTTTTAAAAAAAAAAGCTGAGGCAACAAAAGCTTGTTACATGAGCCGCTCCTCAATGTCGTTACCAAGGGTGTCAATGTTGGTCCAAAGGCGGTACGGCATGCACTGCATGACGAGCACGCCCTCCTCAAACCGACACTCCTGATACCTTTCCGTCCGCTCCACCAGTCGGAACGTAATGACCCTCTTGCTGGCCCCCTCCAAGAGAGCCTCCTTCACCCTCTCATCCTTGCACAGCTGCGTGATCCTCTTGGCCAGTTGGGGGAGGTAGATGCCGTAGAGGACCGTGCCGAGGCGGTCCCTATAGCCGCTCTCCACCTTTTCATTGATGTCCACGAGTTCCTCTTCAGAGAGCTCAAAGCGCCATGACTCCTGGCCGGTGGCTTGCTTTATCTCTTGAAGCGCGTTCTCCTTGTGCGGGGTGTTGGCGCTCAGGTCCTTCCTGTGCTTCAGTGAGAGCCTCGTCTCCGTCATGTTCGGCTTTATTTGCTGTTGAGGCTCCAAGGAAAATAGAGAGAGAGAGAGAGAGAGAGAGAGAGAAGAGCGAGAGGACAACCACGTAATGCTCACGAGGCGGTTAGAGGTACTTTGGTCGCTATTATAAAATTAGAGAGCTCTTTATTAATTTACAAAAAGAGGCCAATTAAAAAATGATAAAAAGGTTTATCACGTTTCTTGTTGTATCTTTTCGATCTCTTCCTCGGGCACTTGGTTGATGACCACCCTTCCGTCGTAGGACAAGGAGGCAAAGACGTAAGGGGAGGCCAGGCTGCTGCCCCATGCCACCGAGTACACGCTGTGCTCGTGGTCATCATAGCTGCGGATGAGATAATCCTTTGCCTGATATCTACTATTATTGCTGCCAGTACTTTGCGTTAAAGGGTGAAGGAACGATGAAGGAAGAACAAAGAAAACTAGATGTAAGTTGACTTTTTGTGTTGGGCTGTCCAAAGTGTTAACAACCAAGAGGAGAACAAAGTACCTGCTGGAGGGAGTGGGCTCAGCGTCACCGCCAGCGGCTAGCAGAGGCCCGGAAGACAAGGAAGATATCTTCCATAAGCAAACAGAACTATCTG
This sequence comes from Balamuthia mandrillaris, assembly GCA_031835245.1. Classification (NCBI taxonomy): domain Eukaryota; phylum Discosea; order Longamoebia; family Balamuthiidae; genus Balamuthia; species Balamuthia mandrillaris. Next base: position 9,613 of record JAVKOQ010000723.1, read on the forward strand.
TGGAAGAACTTAGCAATAGCTGATCTCGAGAGCGATTGTACTCCACGTTCCATATCCTGTTCAAAGTTGTTATTATTTTTTTATTTATTTTTTGATGGTTATTTGTTTGAAAAATAGCACAGAGAGTACGTTTCTTCATCTTCATTACGTACCAATGAGAATGAGCAGGAACAGCTTTGAGAGGGTGGTTGGTGTTACGGATATCCCAAAAGTTGAGAGAAGCGTCATCTCCGGCTGTTACCAGCAGATACAATTTGTTAGGATTGTAGTCCATATCCCTCACTGAATGTCCATTGGCTTCCTTGATACAAAATGATTCTCTGCAATAACAACAAGTGGAGTATAAGAAAAGGAGAGAGGAGGGGAAATATAGAGCGGCACTTACTTGCCAGAGCGCAGATCCCAGCCCTGCACACGCGTACCACTGGCAGTGGCTATCTCCTCCTCGAAATGAGGGCTCCACTGAGCCGTGGTGAGGGTCTGGTAGCCGCTAATGGTGATGGTGGTAACTTCCTTTCCAACGACTTGCTCTCCTTCGCCGCCCAGCGAGCCCAAGTCCCAAAGCTTCAAGCTGTTGTCATCCAGAGAAAATACGCTGTTGCTGGTGGTCTCCGCGTCCATCACTGTTGGCTTCCAACCAACCCTTTTTTTTTCAGAAGAGAAGCGTCAGAAATGTTGTCTGCGATAGCCAACGTCAAATACTCGAGGTGAACTATGATTACCGTTTGACGGTGCCATTGTGGCTGGCGAGGTTGACCACTTCGTTCAGCTCCGAATAGTCTCCTTCACCTTGTATGCGCCACAGGGAGGCCCTGTACTCTAGACCTGTTTGTGTGAGTAAAACATGAGATGCTGTGTAGAACAAGAAGAACAAGAAGAACAAGAACAAGAAGAACAAGAACAAGAAGAACAAGAAGAAGAAGAAGAAGAAGAAGAAGAAGAAGAAGAAGAAGAAGAAGAACAAGAAGAAGAACAAGAACAAGAACAAGAAGAACAAGAACAAGAAGAAGAAGAAGAAGAAGAAGAACAAGAAGAAGAAGAAGAACAAGAACAAGAACAAGAACAAGAAGAACAAGAACAAGAACAAGAACAAGAACAAGAACAAGAACAAGAACAAGAACAAGAAGAGCAAGAAGAGCAAGAAGAGCAAGAGCAAGAGCCAGAGCAAGAGCAAGAGCAAGAGCAAGAGCAAGAGCAAGAGCAAGAGCAAGAGCAAGAGCAAGAGCAAGAGCAAGAGCAAGAGCAAGAGAAAGAGAAAGAGAAAGAGAAAGAGAAAGAGAAAGAGAAAGAGAAAGAGAAAGAGAAAGAGAAAGAGAGAGAGAGAGAGAGAGAGAGAGAGAAAGAGAGAGAGAGAACGTTGACCTGTGTTGTAGCAAGTAAAGAACAGGTCGGGGTCGGAAGGACAGGGAGCAATATTCCACACTTCCTTTGGGTGTGGATACTGTCCAACCCTCTCCCACTGAAGCTCCTCACTGTCCTCAACGATCTCTATGAGGTGCACCTTTTGAGCAGTTTGGTATCATCAGCCTCATCATGTGAAGCAACACAAGGAGAAAGTAAGGCGCCTCACCTCATTCTCCTCTCGTAGACCAAGCGTGCCGATAAGAAACCTGTTCCTGTCCGTCTCTCCTGTTTGGGCAGTGAGGCATCTGGCCTACCCATCATCACACACCGCCATACCTCAAATCAGATGATTGAAAAAGGGGACAAAAAATAGCAGCAACGCCTGGCCTTGCTTACCTTCATAGAAAGGCCATAGACGGTAGCCTCCTCCTGGCTACCTCCATACGACGGAAACATCCCCCTCTTTTTTATTGTCTTTCTTTTCCTCTTTTTGTTGAATTCTTTTTTAAGGAGAAAAGAGAATGAGAGAAAGGAGAGAGCAGAGAGGGAGAGAGAGAGAGAGAGAGAGAGAGAGAGAGAGAGAGAGAGAGAGGAGAAGAGTCATGCTTTTTTTTGTTTTAGTTTATTCGAGGGCATTTGTGGTGGGAGTGCTGGTGATGGCCTGCTCTGCATCCACAAGTATGCCGTGCCGCAACGAGCCGTCCTCTATTTCTGTTTCGGCGTTCCCGTAGTTCTGATTCTTGTTAAGATCTTGTCCTGCGTCACCCTTTCCACGAGGAGAGGCGGCACGAGGAGAAGGAGAATCGACTTGACCAACATGAAGCTCCTTCTCTGGAGAAGAAGAAAGAGAGGAGGAGGAGGATGAAGGAGAGGAATAGGAACCCTTCAACGAAAGGTGGTGGTCTGTTCTTGGCGAAGCTGGTTCGCTAAAAGCACCGTCACCATCAGCAACCGAAGAAGAAGGAGCATTGTTGGTAGCAAGCGCAATGCCATTGCTGCCGCTTCGGGCCTTTCGGCGCGCTTGCTTCCGCTGCTGCTCCGTTAGGCGTTGCAGCACGGCAGTGTTGCGCGTGGCAAGCGTGAAATTGTGGTATTGGTCACAGGGGTGACGCTGTGCCACTTGCAGCACCCCGCTGGAGCAGTCCCAGTTGTAGCGAAGGTAGTACTCGCTCCAGAAGCGTAGGCGGGCGCGAGAGACATTGGGCACCAGGATGAGGTGCTCCCCTCTCTCCTTTTCTTTGTCGTACCAGAGGTTGACAAACTCTCCCACATTGTGCATGACGTAGCACCACATGGAGGTCGTTTTGTGATAGACTGCGTGCTCTTCCCTTTGCTTCACGTTATCAAACAGATAGTTTCCGTATTGGCAGCTGTTTTAGGAGAGAGAAGAAAAAGAAGAAGAAGAACAAGAACAAGAACACGGAACACGGAACACAGAGATTAGTATTATTTGCAAGAAGAATAAAAAAAAACTAATTGCGAACCTGAACAAACAGTCCAACAAGAATACAAGCAGCTGACTATTAAACTCGAAACTGCAGGGAAACTGTACCAACAACTGATACACGCAGTCTAAGAACTGCAGGAATACAGGAGAATGCTGGTCGTTCTTGTAGTTGGCATCGCCGTGCCCCGTTCGTTTGTTGAAGTTATGCCCAAAAGAAAACCATTCCTTCTCCAGAAGAATTATGAAACCTTCGAGCGTCCTAAAGTATGGGTCCAGCATCAGCATCGCCAAGCTGGTCAATTGTGCAGTGCGATCCCTGGCACACATAGAACCAAAAAACGAGTCAGAAAATGAGACTTGACTTTGAACATAAGAATACTCAAAAATGGCTTACCATCCATCGCTGCAGTGACAGAGGATGGATGCGCGTTGTTTTTCTACAATCTCGACCATAAGATTGGCGCTGGAAAGGATAAGCTTCAAATTTTCCATCCAGCCACTGGCTTCCAGGTTGCTGTGCCACCGGGCGTCATCGGGATCTTGACATGCCTCTCTCAATTTCTTCAAGCTGTCTCTCATGACATGAATGTTTCCGATTCCTGTGGCATTGTCAAGTATTACAAACAAAGTCACTGACCAGGGAGGGAGAGAGAGAGAGAGTGTGTGTGTGTGTGAGGCAATGTGTATACCCAGAAAAGTGAATTCGCAGTTCTTATAAAATTTGCCATTCTCCCAACCAGCTCCGGTTGCAGTGTTGGCCATGGCGTTTACCTTCGGGCGGGCATCTAGTATGTACAAGGGGCATGGCTCTGGGTTGGTGCGATGAATGGCTCCTACCAGTTTCTCATCCGCAACGCAGCGGGAGCGAGTCATGCCTACTTTGGGTTGGCTGCTGCGGGTGATGGAGGCCTGGTGGTATGGATGTTTCCAGCTCAGAACTGGAATGCGTGCTCTGTATGTCATTAACGGTCACCCATATAGTAGAGGAAATGGGAAAGAGAAGAGAAGACAGAAGACAGAAGCATGAAAGCACGAATAAGGGTTACGTACTTGCTTCTAAACTTGCCAACCTCTATAAGCTCTTCATCAGTCATTTCCTTGGGGATGACCATGAACTTTGGATACGTGTTACACAGGGAATAGTCTGCATTGGCATAGCTGATACGCCACTGAGAGCAAGGGTTCAGCACGCCCTGCCTGCCAAACTCGTTGAGCGGGTTGAAGAGGGACCAGCCCTTGGGGTCACGAAAATACGGCCGGAACTGGAAGGCAAAGAACTCGGAGGGGTTGGAGGGGTAGGCCCGGCGCAGCACCTGGTTGAAGAAATCCAGGTGAGCGCCTTTGGTGGTGTCCAGCGCAAAAGTGACGGTCCTCATGTCCTTGCACTTGAGCGTGAGCAAGAAGTGGAAGCCCTTGGGGCTCTGTATGTGCTGGCTTTTGTTGCGGTCGCGGCGGTCGGCTTGGGTCACGCGGGAGAGGCCCTGCACAAAGATCCTTACTCTATGGCTTGTTTTCTGAGGATGAAGGAGAAGGAGAAAGGAAATGTTAACAGTGTTTTTTGTCTTCCTCGTCACTTTCTGTTTTTTTGGAGAGTTAACATACCACGTCCTTGTCGTCAGGGTTAAACAGTAGCCGAAAGGTGGTGATGAGTAGGTCGCCGAGCAGCTGGGTCTTGGTGTCAAAGGCCTTAATGGTCTTGAGGATGAGCTCCCCGACCAGCAGCTCGTTGGGGCTATTGAGGATGACGCCTCTCGAGTCGTGCTTCAGGTCGGTGAGGGAGCTGCCCGAGTTGGACTTGGCTTTCCTTTGTCGTGGGGAAAATCCTGCGGTGCCCGAGGCAGGGGAGGTGGGCACTGAGGCAGCTGCTGGGACGCACGGGAGAGAAGCAGCGGAGCCAGAGGAAGAGGGGGAGGAGGGGACCTCATCTGGCGCAGAAGGGCTGTCCTCGACGAGGACCGTTGTCCCAACTACGGACTTGGCAAGTGGGGAAGGCAGGGCCGGGGCGTTGGGGTGTCGTCGAGGAGATTGAGGAGGCAGACCAGGACCGGGCTGTGTGGCCATCCTCTCTAATGCTATTAGTGGGGCGGTTCGCTTCTTCCTCGCGTTGTTGTTACTCTCTCTGTTGCTGCTACCCTTTTTTTTTTTCTTCAAATTCTTTCTTCCTATAATTTTTCTAATTTTCATTGGATAATTACAAATATTTTGGTTGAGTTTGTGAATTTTCGAAAAAATATTCTGAAATGGAAGGAATTTTGTTGATATATTGGAATAATTCTACAGCGACACGATAGTTCACAGATGTTATCATCCCTTCAACCATTGCGGCGAAGTTGTGGCCGGCCGGCAAGTGCTTTGCGGAGGCAGGTCACCCAGTATGGGAGCTTGAAAAAGAGAGCATGTTGGCTTGGGCTCCAATTCCAAAGGTTGTTACAAGGCATCACAAAAAGTAAATAATAATTGAAAGTGTTGAATTTATGTAAAGAGAGAAATAAGAAACCAAGAAAAGAGGGAAAGAAAAGAAACACCGATGCGTTTTGTGTGATCAACGACGATACACGTCCCTACCTCGATCCCTTTCGGGGTACCTGTCTCTATTTCTTTCTCTGTCTCTAAGTTCATAAGCGTCACTATACCTTCTCTCTTCTCTTGGTGGAGGTGGGGCAGCATCCTGGAATGGTCGCCTACCTCCTCGAGGGCTTGGGCTAGTTATTGAAATCATTTAAGAAATAAGGAAGCAGGGAGAATAACGGATAAAAAGGGAAAAGGAAGAATCTGTACCTTCTGCTGCGCAATCGGCGACGGCTTATAGGGGGAGAAGGAGATCGGTGACGTGGAGGAGAGCGGGGTGGGCTTCGTGCTCGTTTCCTACATGTTAGCAATAAAGGATTGCTCGTCGGTAATGCACATAACAGATCAAACAAATAAACAAAGACAAAGGAATAACACATTTGGAACAAACGAAAACGAAGTGAGGAGGTTAAAAAACAGCACAACACAAATACAAACAATAACAGACAAACAACAACAAAACGGAACAGAACAGAACAGAAAACTCCATTTGGAGCAACAAATAGAAGAAGACAGCAAATAAAGTTGATAATGAAAGTAGTAGCGTAGCAATAGTAGAGAACGTAGAAACGATGGTAGATGCAGAAGTAGAACACAGTAGGAGTAGGGAGTAGGGAGTAGGAGTAGGAGGTCGCATCATTCGCACAAAGTAGATAAAGCGCGCAAACAAAACACGCAGAAGAGACATTAATGGAAGGAAGAAGGAAAAGGGAATAACGAAGAATGAAAGCCCTTTTCGATGAACGATGAAGAAGATAAAACGACGAAGAGAGTAGACACAAAATGAAGGTAAAGAAGACTTAATCGTAGGAGGTGGATAGAAAGTAATCAGCAAAAAAAAAATGGAATGATGCTCTACGAAACGGACATATCGAAAGGGAGTGATGCAACATTGGAGGTGGGATAAGGAGAAAGGTAACAGAAAGAACAGAGCGAGCTGGAAGTGTGACTTAAAAATAAAAATGACAAACCTTTCGGGGGGCGGCGGTGCTCGTGCA
>JAVKOQ010000724.1:0-15738 GCA_031835245.1 Balamuthia mandrillaris
CACAGTGGAACGCCTTCTCGGTCTAAAAAGCAAGCGATGCTGCTGCCTTCCTTTCCTTTCCTTTCCTTGCCTTATGCAAAAGAAAGGTGCTGCTTTGCTTGGCCTCTTTTCCTTCCTTCCTTCCGTCGGTGGAAAAATTAGGCCCCCAAGCGTGCGTGCTGCAAAAACAGAGAGAGAGAATTTGTTTGAGGGTCGCTGGGATTACTCCACCGAATGTTCCTGCAATCCTGCTCACCTCGCCCTGGAATCGTGCAGCCCCGCGTGATCTGTTTGCGATCGATGATCCACACAAAAAAAGAGAGAAAGAAAAAAAGGGGTACCACCACCACCAAGGCAGCCACTGCAAAAAAAGAAGGCACCCTTGCCCTTGAAGCGGAAGAAGCAACTGTGGTGTGCGTGTGTGTTTTGGCAGGGAAACGTGTCCCTGATGGAGACGGAAAGCGCTGAAGTGGTGGCGCTGCTACAAGCTTCGGAGAGGGTCAGCGATGCCTTTGAGAAAGTGCAGCTTTTGCGGCAGGCACGCTTCATCTTGCTGGAAAAGCGGCCCGGCCTTCTACAGCACTTTCTGCAGCCTCTCCTCAGCTGCGCCTTCTCTCCCAGTCCTGAAGTCAGATATTTCATGGCCGAGACCATCCACCAGATAGCTATTGCAAGCCTCAAACGTGCGTCTGAGATTGCTGAGTTCTACTCTCTCTCTCTCTCTCTCTCTCTCTCTCTCTCTCCTCCTCTCTCCCTCCCTCTCTCTCTCTCTCCCTCTCTCTCTCTCTCTCTCTCTCTCTCTCTCTCTCTCTCTTTCTCCTCTCTCTCTCTCTCTCTCTCTCTCTCTCTCTCTCTCTCCTTTTGTCTTTTATTGCCTAACAATTCCGAATGCGTAAACAGATATGCCCTCCACATTGAACACGCTTCTGGCTTTGCTGGAGGACTCCCACCCATTCGTTGCCAAGCGTGCAATTCGTTGCAGTACCTTTATCTTGCTTGCTGCTCTCCGCGTCATGTTCGTTTCCTCTCTCTCCCCTCTGCCGCGTCTGTTCGTTGCTTCACTTAAGAACTTAACCTCTCTCTCTCTCTCTCTCTCTCTCTCTCTCTCTCTCTCTCTCTCTCTCTCTCTCTCTCTCTCTTTCCTCTTGTTAAACAATGCAGAGCTAAGAAAGCGGATGTTTCCAAGAAGACAGCAGCGGTATGGGAGGCACTCACAAAGTTAAAGCTACGCGTGTTAACTCTTACTGAGACCGCAGAGAACACGGGCGTCATCATGCAAGCCCTCAAGTTCGCAGAAGTTCTCGTTCTCGCGTTTTCTTTTCCGAGTGTACGCAACTCTCTCTCTCTCTCTCTCTCTCTCTCTCTCTCTCTCTCCCCTCTAGCTTCTCGCTTGTTGAGATGTCATGAAGCTCACTCTAAGAGTTTAGCAACGAGAACGGCAACAATCCGACAACTTCACGCTGGCTGACGTACCAACGCCACATCCTCTTTTGAACACGGAGGGACTAACGAATGAAGGACGAGTGGGGCTTCTTATCCTTCTAAAGCACTGGCGCAACCCCCCTCCCACCTGGTACTTATTTTGATCATCTCCTCCCACGTTCCCTTTTATTGTTGTTATAAGTAGTGGCCTAGCACCAGGCTCTTTCCTGACAGAGTATCTGATACTCTGTTACGAAACAGTACCAGTAGTAGCATTATAGTTGCTATGACGAGTCTGGTCTCCATTGTACGGCAAAGGGAGAGCCTAGCACATGAGATTATCCCAGCTCTTTGCGACTTGGGGACTTCAGTCCCGATCTCTTTCTCCACTTGGATGCGCAACAGCGTACACCACATGCTTAGGACCGTCTTTTTTCTCATTCTCAAATATCCTTTCATTTCAGTTTATGTCATTACTACCTCTTCCCCAAGTTTCTCTCACTCCCACTCTCGCTCTCTCCTCACATAACCGTGGTATCTTTAATTCATTACTTGGTACGCTGCCCTATGGTCCCAATTATGTAGAACAGATCACAGCCAAGCTGGATGCTATAGGAGCTAAAGACTTTGCAGACCACATCAGACGCGTCCATGAGGCAAGTTTTCAAATCTCTACTCCACAACAGCTATTACTCATTTCTCTCTCTCTCTCTCTCTCTCTCTCTCTCTCGCTCTCCACCACAAAAGACATTGAAACGAAAGAGCAGCGCCGCTACCTCAGAGGAGGGAAGAGCGAGTACCATAGACGAACCCTATTCAAAAAGGCGTAAAGATATATCTCGTAGTTCTGCAGCCGCCTCATCAGATAACCAAGCCATCATGCCCACCAATTTTGCTTCTGCATCTACTTCTGTTTCTTCATCTACCCCCAGTACAGGTAGGCTTGTTTTTTCTCTTTGTTTTTCTGCCAACGCTATTATACTTACTTTTTAATAAAGACTCTATTCAGATGGGCACCGCGCTAACAATGGACCTTTTAGCGCAGTTGCTAATCGAAAACATGCGTAATTTGCCTCCTCCTCCAATTTCAAACGACCCCCTTCCCGCCATTGACTTGCCCAACCTTGCGGTTAGTATTCAACCGCTTTCTTCACCTTCCCTCCCTCCCTCCCTCCCTCCCTCCCTCCCTCCCTCCCTCCCTCCCTCCCTCCCTCCCTCCTCCCTCCCTCCCTCCCTCCCTCCCTCCCTCCCTCCCTCCCTCCCTCCCTCCCTCCCTCCCTCCCTCCCTCCCTCCCTCCCTCCCTCCCTCCCTCCCTCCCTCCCTCCCTCCCTCCCTCCCTCCCTCCCTCCCTCCCTCCCTCCCTCCCTCCCTCCCTCCCTCCTCCCTCCCTCCCTCCCTCCCTCCCTCCCTCCCTCCCTCCCTCCCTCCCTCCTCCCTCCCTCCCCTCCCTCCCCTCCCCTCCCTCCCTCCCTCCCTCCCTCCTCCCTCCCTCCTCCCTCCCTCCCTCCCTCCCTCCCTCCCTCCTCCCTCCCTCCCTCCCTCCCTCCCTCCCCTCCTCCCTCCCTCCCTCCCTCCCTCCCTCCCTCCCTCCCTCCCTCCCTCCCTCCCTCCTCCCTCCCTCCCCTCCCTCCCTTCCCTCCCTCCCTCCCTCCCTCCCTCCCTCCCTCCCTTCTCTCTCTCTCTCTCTCTCTCTCACATATTCGCTATGTGGCTGTGAACGATCTCACTTTTCTCTCTCTCTCTCTCCCCCCCCCCTCTCCTGCAGCGGTTGCTTGTGGCATTACTTGCTGTGCGAACAATGCATCAAGGCCCAGCAGTTGGAGCTCCATCAGCAGCAACGGCACAGCCAGCTACAGCACCCACAGCCCGCCTTGATGCAACCAGAGACCCTCGCTTGGCCATGCTTGCATCTCAATCATCAACAGCAACTGGTGGACCATCATCAACTACCATTAGCCCAGCACTTGCTGCCACGACCAAGGAAGAAGCAGCAGAGAAGCTTGGGCCTTCCCCTACTACAGCAGACGCTATTGCCTTCTTGGCGGGTGTATCTTCCGCTCCACCTCCAATTGCCGCTATTCCTGCCACAAAAGAAGTCATCCCGCGCCTGGAGACACCAATGCTTTCCAAGGAGGAGCTTATGGCGTTATCTGATGATGCCTTTCACAGGATTTTGGGCTCAGAGGAAGCCGTGGTTAGTGGAGGAGGAGAGCAGTTGCGTGTTATGCTGCTGTCACGGATGGCATCCATTCGGCCTCGAGAGGATCCCCTCCTCAAGGTTCTCATTTCTCACATCGTTAACCATTTACAGAAAAGGTACTTTGTTCAAAGTTGCTGCAAGTCTAGTTGCTTGTCCCTCTCTGTCTTTCTCTCTGTCTCTCTCTCCTCTCTCTCTCTCTCTCTCTCTCTCTCTCTCTCTACTCTCTATCATTAGAAAGGCTATGGTGTCGGTAAATGCTGTTAACCTCTGATGGCTGTCTTTGTTTATTTTTCCTTCGCATGACAGGATTGGGTTGGCAGTTACGTGGCTCTATCATGAGTACATCAACGAGCGGCGAGAAGGCAAGTTGTTACGAGCGCCTTATGAGGGCTTCACTGGCAGAAGGTTTCATTCTTCGCCCGAACAAATGGAAGCAGCAGCTTCCGCGGAGAATGCCGCTTCACTTGAGGCCTCGGACAATGAAATTTCAACGCCCCAATCACCTTCAGCGGCAAAAAACGCAGACCAGGAAAGCATGCAAGAAGATGAAGTACCAAGCAAAACTCGACGGCAACAAGAGGAAGAGGAAGAAGAGGAAGATAAGGAGAAGGAGGACGCAACAGGCAATCTACAACAAACTGCTTCGATGAACGAAGAGGATGAAATAGTAACAGATTTAAACACTTCGGATGCATCACTCGTTGTCATAGAGTTGAAACAAGAGGATGCTGAAACCGAAGAGAATGAAAGTCGTTATGCTTATTTTCTCAGGCTACTATTGGAAGCTGCTTGCGAAGCTTTGGCACCCAAAGATTTTTTGGTTATTTCGCAACTATATCTTGCTGTCCCCATGTTAACTTCGGGAGCTTTTTGTTCCCTCCAGGCCTACTGTGAAGACGATGACAGGTTATTGTTGAGTTCTAATTCTCTCTCTCTCTCTCTCTCTCCTCTCTCTCTCTCTCTCTCTCTCTCTCTCTCTCTCTTTCTCTCTCCCTCCCTCTCTCCTCAACAAGTATTTATTTTTTCTCAGGTTAATGGTAGGTCTTTCAACGCTAAGAGATCTGGTGCAACAGCGACCACAACATCTTTCCCGCTTTTGCCTTTACATATTGCTTTCCTATACTATAAATGAGAGTACGTAATGCAGCTATTTTTTGCTGTTTGCAATCCTATGCACCCGTTGAATAATAAATACTAATGGAGATACACGCTTCTCAAATGCAGAGGCTTCCGTTCGATCGCCAGCCATTGATCTTGTAGCAAACGAGCTGTTTGTCAATACCAGGTGGTCTCCTCTCATCGAAGATTTTGCACAATACGTGCTGATGAAGCTGACAAACGAGGAATGGCTGTCTGCTCAAGAGGCATCCATTCTTACCTCTGTGGAAAAGGAGGGGGAGCCAAAGAAAGATGTGTCTGATGAGCATGATGAAGAAGAAGGAAACAAGACAGAAGATGGGCAGGAGCAAGTTATGCACACAAAGAAAGAGAAACAAGAAAATGATAGAGAAAGCGAACTTACGACCAATGACGACGAAACAGCACCTGAAGAGCAGATGGGTAGTGACAAAGGAACAGAAGAGAGTTCAAGCGCAAGTGATGGACCCCACGTTCGGGCAATGGAAGAGCTCATCCAGAGGCATTTGTTGCTTTATTTTGCTTTATGCTCTAAGAAGCATGAGCTGTTACATACTTTGGTTGGCATGTACTGCAAAACGCGGCACATACAGGTCAAAAAGGTGATCCATCGCCACGCTAAAGACCTCATACCGTCCATAGGCATGCAATCCCCTGCCCTCCTCCAGCTCATCACTACGTTCGGCGCTGGAGCAGAGACCTTTATCCTTCAAATTTTGCACATACTTACCGAAACAGGTGTTGTTTTTGTTGAAGTTTTTCTTCTCTCTCTCTCTCTCTCTCTCTCTCTCTCTCCTCTCCTTGCACATCCGTTAATATTATTGGACAAACAGCACCGCCCACTCCGCAGTTGGTCGATGGCGTCAAAACTCTTTATCAGACGCGAGTGCCAGATGCACGCTTTCTTATCCCAGTACTCTCTGGTCTTACAAAGGATGAAATTGTGGATTTACTTCCCAACTTCATCGCACTGCCTCCCACTATCCTTAAAAATGTCATTCATCGACTACTTCACAACCGGCCTACCAACATCACACCAGAGGAACTGTTGGTGGCGTTGCACTGCCTTCGCAACACAACACCGGCTTCCTCCCTCTCCGCACCTACCACCCCTCAGCAACCTCCTAAGAAGGTTCCTCTTCGCTCCGTTGTGGAAGGTTTGCTCATTTCATGGCTCTGTTTTATTGTTTCGGGTTGATGCAAATGACATAACTCTCGTTATAATACAGCAATAGGGTACTGTTTGGAACAGCAGACTGTTTACAGTCAATCCATTATGGCCATCGTGCTGCAGCAGCTGGTGGATGTGATCCCAACACCGCCTATGTTCATGAGGACTGTCATGCAGACGCTTCGCAGGTTCCCCAAGCTAATGGGCTTCATAATGGGCATTCTGCTGCGTCTCACGAGCAAACAGATATGGAATGATGCTCGCCTTTGGCAAGGCTTCATCAAGTGCTGCCAGATGACGCAGCCCCATTCCTATCCCATTCTCTTGCAACTGCCGCCGCCACACCTGGAGGATGTACTAAAGAAGGTGCCCTCCCTCAAACAAACTCTTCGAGAATACTGCCTCCAAAACCAGCTCAACTATTCACGCACCATCCTCTCTCTTCTTGACCTGTGATGCTTAGGGTCTTTATCTTTTTGTTTTTTGTGCTCATATGAAAAAGAGTTATTATGTGGTGTTGTTTATCTTTCCAATAACGGCGCCCTGCCCTGCACAGCCCTACTTTTATTTTTATTACCCTTATTTATTTATTTATTTATTTATTTATTTATTTATTTATTTATTTATTTATTTATTTATGCATGAATTTTATTATTATTATTTTATTTTCCAAACCAACAAATAAACACACCACAACCCAAACAAACAGCAAGGCCGAACAAACGGGCCAGCAAACAAGATGCCAGCCGAAGGAGGTATTCCGCCGGTACCAGTGGGAAACATCACCGGCATGGATGACGTACTCTTCCTCCTTCTTTCTTCTCCTGTTCTTGCTCCTTCCTGCCTCCTCTTCCTTCGTCTTGCTCAAAGGCAATACCACTTGTTTAAACAGCAACATTACAACAAATGGGAGGACATATGGGCCAACAAACGGACAATGGAGCAGTGCCTCAGCCAGGACACTAAGTACAAAAACTACATCAAAAAGGAGGAGTTTTTTCTACGGTGTGAGTAGTGTTGACCCCCCTTTTGTCCTTTCCAATCTTTCCTCACACTACACCCTCACGCAGGTGGACGTAGCCGGAAGTGGAGAAAGAGAATGTGTGTGTTGCGGTTTGTTCTCTCCTCTTGTTTTTTTTTGCTACCACCTTTAGGCGGACTAACGGATGTCCCCACCATTATCAACAACCCTGCCACCACTGCTACCACATCCATAACAGGGGACACTTTTTGTATTATTTTAAAGCCAGCAACAACAAACAAGGCGTACGGTACCTCCCTGCTTGCTTCTATTCTTTCGTTCTTGTTGCTGTATGTTAGTCTATTGATGTGGACCCCATGTGTTGTATGCTTAAAAGAGGCCATAACAATTGTGAATAGGCTAAAGAAGAGTGCAGAGGAGCCATTCTCTTGAAGCATTGTTTTGTTTCCACATTCCCCATGTTTGATGGCAAACCCCACGTGCTCATGATATGTCCCAGGACTTCACGCAAGCCTGGCTGGAGGTGCCGTCTCTCTCTCGCTCTCTCTCTCTCTCTCTCTCTCTCTCGCGCTCTCGCTCTCGCTCTCCCCTCTCGCTCTCCCTTCTCTCTCTCCTCTCATGTAAGCTTTAAAAAAAACGAAAACCAAAGGTTTGATGCTACACGCAAATTTTACCTGAGCATAACGTCCGGTGAAAACGGGTTAAAACTTTGGAAGACAGTGCTTACTTTGATTGGTAACCTTGTCGTTGCGTCATACGCTTCCAGCAAGCACCACAGTGGCCAACACGCCACATTAAGCTTTATTAAACTAACAACCAAAAAAACATACATAGGACAACCAAATGTGCGCAACGGCCCCCATATCTACAAACCCACCACCCCCCTATCGTCCACTCCCTCCACCGACCAGCAGCAGGGTACCTCTTCAACCACATGCAGCAGTGGCGGCCAACAGACAACAAATGCCAACGGCGGCAATGCCGCATGAATGAAAAGGTGCACAGCAACACAGGCTACAGAAGTGGCTGCCACTCCGCCTCGCTTGTGTGCGGCAGGGCAGAGGGCCAAAAGGGAGACAAGACCAAGCAGTGTTAAGGCTTGACTAAATAAATAAAAAGAACAACAAAAATGTGCGGATTCTCCCTCTTTGTCTACTCTTGTGGCTGTTCTCCACTGTAAAAAGCTCGCTAGGGCTAAGATTGTTGATAAGCGCTTCTGCTGCTGCTGCTGCCGCTGCTGGAGGTAGGCCTTGTTGCAGGAGGGGAGGAAGAGGAAGTGGAGAAAGAAGAAAGGATGGATGGAGACGTGGCAGACAAATACTGCACCAAAGTCTCATAGGTAAGGAACATGATGGCGGCATTGGGCACTACTCTCATGAGATGCGGGGCAAGGCCGCCGTAGAGGCCCTGTAACCCTTCCCTTTGAGCAACCACCTTGAATGCATCGATAACGCCTTTGTACTTAGTGCTTGCTCCTTCTTCTCGCAAACGTGTGCGAATAACCTCATGCGGATAAGTCAATGCAGAGGCTAGCAGCTTGGCCATTGTGGATGCTCCCACAGTCTCCATGATTCCCACCTGTTGCCCAACGCGATCTCCCCCATTGCTACCTGTAAATTATTTCAAAGACACAGCCTTAGAAATTAGGACTATCCAGGTGTGCGTTTGCCAGAGAAGCAGGCATCCAAACGATGATGGCTGATCTCCTCCCAACGAAAATGATGCTATGAGAGGGAAGACGTACCGTGGGCCTGCTTACGTTCACGGAGCACACGTTTGAACTTTTCGTAGAGCATGAATTGTACGCTGCTTTCTGAGATTCCAACGTAAGAGGCGCCCATCCCCGTGTAAAATGCACGAAAACCCTCATGCTTGAAAACCTTCATGGTACAATCCACGGAGTTTTTATACCTTTGGAAATGACCGGAAGAAGAGAAAGCAAGTATGAAAAAGAAAGAAAAACAAGAAAGAAAGAAAAGGACAAGAACAAGAAAAAAAAAAGAAAAAAGTGAAACAGGAAGTAGGAAGTTCACTGACCGAAGACCACCAGTAACAGCTGAGTTTATGGTATCAAGTTGCATCCTAGTTTTGACGAACCAGATGGGGTTGGTGATGGTGATGGTAGTAACGCCGGCCAATACAGCGGAAAGCCAATCCACAAGCATGGGGTTGGTCTTGCTGCTCCATTGGGTGGTGTAGAGGTGACTCTGGGCAAGCCGGAACGTACCAAAGTAAATGGCACGAGCAGGTATGACACCCACTAAATGAGGCACTAGCCCTTTGTAGAGCGAGCGTATGCCTTGCTCCTGGTAGAGCAGAGAGAGTGACTGAAAAGTCCTCGTCCCGAAAGCTGCTTTTTCCCGTCGTAGCCTTTCCTTGTTGTGTAGAGCCTGCAGTCTTGTTTTGACGACCTCCAGTGGAGAAGTGACCAAGGCACCTGCCATGGCTCCTGCACCACCTGCCACAAAGTGTGTCCAGGGCGCCGCTGGTGGGGGAGCTTTCTTTCGTTGAAGCTGCTGTGGTTGCGGGTGCTGCTGTGCTACTGCCATGTTGGAGGTGATCACCGCTGTTGCAGTATCTCCTAAACTGTGCAAGCTTTGTGTTCTCTTAACGACTGACATTTCGTGTAGGCACGCTGTTCGGCAAGATTTTTTTAAAAAAAGAATCTGGCAAGATCAGCCGCAGAAGGACACTTGGATCTTTTCGCTTGCCTCTCTTCTTTTGTTGTCTGTAGTTTCTTCGTGGGCATACTTTTGGCTTAATTCCTCGAAATATTTTAGGTAGGTGGCTATTTTGAAGCCCCCTCAAACAACAAAAAAATCGCAGAATGGTAAAGGACACGAGCAAAGACATGAGAATGGAAGCCGGAAAGACACAAGAGCACCAGAAAAAAAAAGGATGAGAAAAAAAAATGGAGCAAAGCTGAGATGAATTTGCATTAATTATTACCCAATTATTATCATTTCCTTTCGGGTATTTTTATTCCCATAAATCAACTATCTTCCTAAACACTAAAATTGACCCCACTCCCACGGAGAACAGAAGGATACAGCTAATTAAAGCTTATAACCACGTGATAATAACAATCTGCTTAGTACTTATAATAACAATAATCACCTATTACATAGTAATGGATAATTAGAGATAAAAAAGAAGGTATGATTTTGTTACCAACACAACCAACTCATATACACAAAGTACACAACATATACACTTATACACTTCTTTTCTTTCTTTTAATGCATAAATGACATTAGGCTTGCATTAATCATGTCTTTTTTCTTAGTTCTATTCTTTGTCTTTAATAACAAATTAAAAGAAAAGATAAAGGAAAGGAAAGAAAAGAATAAGCTTTCAACAATGATAAGGCCAGTAAGGGACCTACTGCCACTTGTCCTTCTTGAGATTAAGGTCCTTTGATGGAAATTACTACTAGTTCTGATTCATTCTTTTTCTCATTCATTTTGGCCTTTTTCTTTTATTATCTGATAAGACCAGTAAAGGAACAACCTAACAGACACCAACTCGATGAACATAGGGAAAAGACCTTTAATAAATTGAAAAAAAGAGATATATATACAAGGAGAGATAGGGATAGGCATTATGGAAGAGTGGTATAACAATCATCTCTTTTCTCTTTTTTCTTTCTTTTTCTCATGGAATACAAAACAAGAACTTACATACATCCACACTCACATACTTTGTCATCTTTCTTTTTATCAAACCTATTCTTTTCTTGTTTATCCTCTTTTCTTAGCTCTAATAGGGCTTAGCCCTAAGGGCCTCTAGTAGGCACTACTGTGCTATAGCTCTATCTCATTGAGATCTTTTTAAAGAGCCTCTCTTGTGTTCTTAGATAATAAGACATTAATACTTACAATAGTAACTGTGTGTTTTGAGCTGCATATGTGCTGTTCAGAAAAAAACCAATGTGTACTGATTTTATTATTGATATGGCAATTTTAAAAAGCCATGGATAATGTGTTGTCTTTCTTATTGTTATGTTTGTTGATGGGGAATAAACCCTGCGGATCAAGAAAGACAGGGACAGCACATAAGCAACTCTGGGTTTATTCACAAGAAAAGGGGTGTGGTCCACAGTGTATGCTTTGAGTGTGTCGCTAGGAAAAAGGGAAAATAAAAGGGGTGAGAGAATTTGGGGTATCAAGGGAAAGTGTCAACAGGAAGTCATAATGGCGCGAATTGTTAGTTTTCCAACATGTTGAACAAATAAATAGAAAGCCAATCTTTTGAAACAAACTGAGTAGAATTATAGACACTAATGATCCCTGAAAAACAGCAGTACAATGCATAAAAGGAAAAATAAGGAAATATAAAAGAAAGAAGAGCTGAGGGTCCAAAAATTTCGAATATCCAACATAAGGAGTCTCACAACTTGAATTAAAAACACACTCAAAAAAAATAAAGAAAAAAAGCTAGAAAGTGTTAACTGCACCATATGTTGTAAAAAAAGAATGAGAATGATATCAAAGACAAAGTATGAGACCTGAACTTAGTAAAAGTGAAAAGTAGAGTGAAAGTAAAGTATCTTATGTTGTGTTGTAAGTTGTCCTGAGAGGAAAAACAAGAAAAAGCAAGGAGAAGCAGTTTTTCAGTTTTTAAATATATTTAAAAAAGAAGTAAAAAACACTGAGCAAAGAGATTAAGAAGTTGAAAGCTAAGAGGTTTCTTTAGGTTGACAGAAAGAAAAGCTAGTAATAGTTTTAAGAAGTTTATTTGCTCTGAGAGCAACACCAATCTATACATAAGAAATAAGCATTGTACATACATAGTGTACTTTTACTTTTCTTACTTCTTTATCCTCAATGCCATTCCAATTGTTATTGTCAGACTATTCAAAGGGGAACAAAGGAAGAAAGGGTGTCAAGTGGAAAAGGAGTTGAAACAAAACTAACTAACT
The DNA here is from genome assembly GCA_031835245.1 of Balamuthia mandrillaris. NCBI lineage: Eukaryota > Discosea > Longamoebia > Balamuthiidae > Balamuthia > Balamuthia mandrillaris. The sequence goes on from JAVKOQ010000724.1 coordinate 11,814, forward strand.
AAAAGAAAGAGAGAAAGAAGCAATAAAGAAAGAAGCTTAGCAATGCATGTGGCAACAGGCGATTGGTCCATATTATAGATGTCAACAGAAAGAAAAGGAAAGGAAGGAGGCAATACAAGCAAGAGAAGCCATGCCTCAGAAAGAAGAAAGGAAAGTTCCTAAGTTCCACAAGAGAGAAATTTACAGAAAATCACAAAAAGCTAGGCACTGATGTAAGCTGAGGAAAAATGAGGAAAGAAGCAATGTGTTGATTATGTTGGCATTTACCAACAAAAAGGCTGAACAAGTTTTATGAATATGGAAATGAAGTCATGAAGGTTGCTTTCAAAGCCAAGGAAGGATTGCATTTGCTTGCCAGTGGAATGCAAAGGTGTTAGTTAGGAAGGATGTTGATGATAAAACTGAGAATGCAGAGGCATTTGTACCTGAACTGACACTTCTCCCACTAACCAGGTACATACACAAGTAATGGTGCAATCTGCATCAATAGCCAATGAGCCCCTGCAAAATTTATGTGACTGGGACCATGGTCCCAACCATACCAAAAATTGTGTGCATTGGGATATGGGAAATGTTCAATACAAAGAAGAATAAAATAAGAACAACTATATTCAAAAAAAGCTAGAAAGCAACTATTTCATCTCAAAGTTGTGTACACCAGCAGCAAGGTTCAACACATAGCCTTGCTGCTTTGGAGTTTCTCTCCATGGCTGAGATAGAGCCTTCCACTTGCCTTTCCATAGGCCAAATGGAGATTCCACATGAACATGGATTTGACGGATCTGAGCATTGCGCTTTTTGGTTACTTCAGAGAGTTTTGGCTGTTTCTTGCCAGGCTCAGGTACTGGGGTGATTATTTTCACATTTTCCAATGTGTCTTTGGGCAGAGAGAAGTGGCAATCTCCAACAATACAAGCTCCTTTCCACTTTGTATCCAAGGTGTCTTGGTGGTCCAACACCCAATGAGCATCATAAGTCTTGGGAGAGTAGGGTCCCCAAAACCCACGAACCTTGTTTTTAAGGTCAAAAATGACCATATAACGGGTTCCTGGGCGATTCTCCTTGAAGGACCAAAGCTCTGACTTCTTTGAGGTGCTGCATCTTCCTTCCAAGGGTAAGTCAGTGGAGTCCATTGTCAGGTTGACACCTGCCAGCCATTTGGGACGTGGAACAGCAGTTGCAGCCTTGCGCCAGCTTGCCTTTGTTCCTCGCAGGATCTGTGCCTTTGCCCACCTGGCCATGATGCATCGTAGGATTTTGGAGTTGTGTTTGAGGGATTTTTCACTTACACCAAGCCAGTTTCTAGTATCTTTGCTCAACTGGTTGTAGCCTTTAGCACCTAGGTCCTTGTAAAGTGCCACCAACACCAAGTTCTGGATGAAAGGTGCTTTCTTCTGCAATCCCCATAGCTTTGGCTTTTTTGTTTTACAAACTGCATAATTGACAGCAGAGTTTTCTTTTTCATTGCTTTAGCTACCTTCTTCTCCACATCCTCCTTTGTTTTTGGCATGGTAACGTTGTTTTGCTCTTCTTCGCTTGCTTCTCTCTCTTGTTCAAATGGATAAAAACCATATCTCAACAATCACAATTTATGGTATGATTGGGACCATGGTCCCAATCACATAAATTTTGCAGGCGAAATTTGGTCCCAGGGCTCAATCAAAAAACTGGTGTATTATTTTAAATAAACATTATCTTGGTTAAAGTTGGAACTCTATAAAGGCCACAAAGGTACATGATGCAGAAACTTTCACTGTTCCATTCTCTACCCAAGATAGACATTATGCTTTTTCTCTATGGCTCAGTGAAAAAATACACGACCCTTCAATCCTTAAGTTTACCCTGCAGCTCTATAGACAGTGCAGAAGGGCATAAATCACACAGGGGAAAAAAGAAAGGTCAGAAAAAAATAGCAAACTCTTGCAAATCAACAACACCATGAAAGTATACTCTTGTTGGTTGAATTTAACCTTAGAAATAAAAGGGTCAATCACCCAACCCAAACATATAACTAGAGTATTACAAAGCTGTTCAAGGAGGAGAACAACAGAGGTATAGAGGACCAGCATAACTCAGTAGTGGATTCACCCTGCTGAGAGGAAGGAACTAGTGTTGTGCCTAACAGAAAGATTGATTTGGACTCATTCAGTGTGGATAATGTTAAAGAGTGAACCAACAGCCAAGTGGCACTGATGTTTGATTGTATTAGCAGTGTTTCTTGCAAGTGTGGTAAGCTCTCTGAGGCAGGCATACTCCTAGTAATTGTATAGTAGTAGTAATAAGAAGTTTATTTGCTCTAGGAGCAACACCACACTAGTAGTATAGTAGTAATAAAAAGTTTATTTGCTCTGAGAGCAACACCAATCTATACATAAAAAGTAAGCCTTGTACATACATAGTGTACTCTTACTTTTCTTACTCCCTCATCCTCAATGCCTTCCCAATTGTTACTCAATTCACAAGTGAAAGGTGTTGAATGAGATTTCAGACCAACTTTGTATCATCTAGCTATCCTTTTCTTTCCCTTTCCTTTTTCCTCTTTTCCTTGCTTACATTACTTCCAAAGACTGATAAAATGCAGAAGAACTTCCATGCTTCCAACTTGCTCTTGCTGCCCATAATCTCCAGACTCGTTTACAACTTTGCTTACATTGTTCCATCTCTTGAGCTCTGTTACATTTCTTTCCACTTGACAGGAGCTTTGTTGTACAGTCTTCAATAATCAGCTTTCTGACTTGTTCTTCACTTCCATTGTCCACACTCCAGATTCTAAAGCGATCTTCCCAAAGGTTAGGACACCTTAACAGGAAGTGTTCTGCTGTTTCTTCCTCAGCATCACATGCAGGGCACTTGCTATCCACCTCAGACTGCTGAATGGATCCCCACTTTTTTCCAATAGGCAGTCCACCACAGCGAATAGCATTCATCAAACGTTCTTTCCTTGGGTTGGTAATCACTAAGCTCCGTTGTTGTCCAACCAAACATCTTCCATTTGTCAAGAAGTTATGCCATAGCCATGCTCTTGTTCCTCTTTCTCCTTCAGCTGCATACTCCATCTTGGCTACTCGAGTTAAGGCCCTCATCCTCTTGGCTTTCTTTTCAACAACAGTCGTCCCGTCACCTCCCTCACCTTCATTCTTCTCCCCTTCCTCTTCACTTGCTTGGCTTACCTCTTCAAGTAGCTCAAAGTGGCCATCTTGCCTCTCAGCATGACGAATTACTGCTTGTCTTTCCAACTCACAGTAGGCCTTGATGGTCAACCAGCCCAATTCTGCTCTACAAACCCCCGCCACAGTCTCTTGATAAACTTGCAATACACTTCTTGCTGTCTCATTCCACACAGCTTCAATCTTCTTCCACCATGATTTGGAAAGCTCTGTCATGCATAGTCCATATGACAAGGTAGACTTGACAATAGCCTCTGCAGCAATCAGGGCAGTGCGTGTACCAAGGCAATGGCTCCCCGCTGCCTAAGGCTGTAGAGGGCTTGCTTGGCCTTGGTGATCCTCTCCTTGGCATGAGTTGTCCATTCCCCACTTTCTTCAAACCACAGTCCCAGGTACTTGGCCTCCTTCACACGTTTCACAGCCTTCCCCTTCAGTCTCCACTCTTGAAAATGAGCCTTCTTTCCTTGTACTAGCACCACTGATTTCTTTGCATTGAACTGAAGTCCCAGAGCATTCACTGCCTCCACTGCTACATTCAATCTTCTCTGAAGCTCAAACGGATCGCTGGCCACCACTGCCAAGTCATCTGCAAACAACAAGCAAACATTCCTTGCTTTATCTCCTCTTTCCTTCTCCTCTGCAGCTTGTAGCTTTCTTGCCACCACATCAATGTATACATTGAACAAGAATCCCACACTATATAAAAAGTAAGCATTGTACATACATAGTGTACTCTTACTGTATCATCTAGCTATCCT
>JAVKOQ010000725.1:0-15599 GCA_031835245.1 Balamuthia mandrillaris
TCTTTGGTTCGACTTTGGGGTGCTGGTCTCGTTCTTGGCTTTGCTGCTGTCCGTCTTCATTCTGCTGTACAATCTGTACTGGAGCCTCGCTGCGCCTGAGAAGGAACAAGTCCTAACCCCTGTGGTAACGCTCCTTTTCCCATGTACACTCTTCCGTAGAAGCACGTTGCTTACGTTCTCTTCATTTTTTTCCTTTTTTTTTCTACCTCTCTGCTGCTCTTCTCTTCTCTCCTCCATTCTTCTAGATCCCAGGCGTCAATGTCCCATCCTCTCAAGTGCCATACTACCTCATAGCGTTGCTGGTCAGCGGCATCATTCATGAGTTTGGCCATGCCATTGCCACCACCAGCGAGGGAGGGTCCATAGAAGGATCTGGCGTGTTCCTGTTCTTCCTCTATCCCGGAGCGTTTGTAGATATCAAGGACTCTGTCTTTGTGCAACTGTCCAAGTGGAAGCAGCTCAAAATATTCTGTGCGGGAGCTTGGCACAATGTGGTTGTAGGCATTGTTTGTTTGCTACTCCTGTGGTTTTTGCCTTTGGTATTGAGCCCACTCTATTCTACTGGTGGGGGAGTTGTTGTTTCATATGTGAGCAAGGTACCATGCCATTTGTTTTTGCTCTTTTATATCCTTGTAACTGACATTTAACGTTATGCCATTTATTATCGCCACTTTCTCCTATTCTTTGTATCATGAAAAGGACTCTCCTTTCTATGGGCACACAGTGGCGGGGGATGTATTAACGGGAGTAGGGGACTGTCAGGTAAACACGTTGGACAATTGGGTGGGTTGTTTGTTCCAACTCTCATCTGGCATTGCGCGTAACTATGGTCGAGCGATGAACCACAACCCTGACTCCGGACAACAACCTGCAACAATGGCAGGAGAACATGACGCTGTTTCCATTATACCAGAAAAAGATGACCATTTGTTCCACAAACTAGCTGACCAGAACACTGGAAGAGAGCTTGTAACTGACGTACAAGGTTTTTGTCTGAGCGCTCGCGCTTTGCGGGAAGCAGAGGGAGATCAACGTTGTTGCTTTAGTGAAGAGGAAGTTATGACAACAACTTCCGATGGACAACAACACACCCTCCAATGTTTTTACTCTCGTGCACTTGTGGATAATCGTGAGGTAATTCTTCCTCTCTCTCTCTCTCTCTCTCTCTCTCTCTCTCGCTCTTGTCGTCTTTTTCTTTTCTCTCATTAGTATTCCCCCTTTCGAGTCTCTATTATTTCTTTATCATCTGTTTGTAGTGTTTACAATTTCTTTGCTGTTTATGTTCTTGATTGTTGCAGGAATTGGTGAATAGGGCTGGTTTTCCTGAACTCCCTCCATCGACGCAGCCATCGCCTCTGTTTTGTCATGTTGCTCGCGAAGTGGCGATCAACAACCAATGCATCATAGATGAGGATTGTAATGGCAGCGCCGGTAACCACATCCGTCTTCCACCAAGCGTACATATTGCTTACCTCTTCTTTTTCTTTTCTTTTTGGCACAAAACAGGCCTCTCTTTATGTGTTCGTGGAATGGTGGATCCTATTACCAGCATTATCAAAGTGACGAAAGAGGACGGCTCCTTCTTGCTTTTCAATGGCCACCCCCAAGTGGTTTTCTCTTCCTGTTCGTAATTGCCTTCTCAAGAGTGAGAGAGAGAGAGAGAGAGAGAGAGAAGAGAAAGGGTCAACCTTTATAACTGACCTTGCGTGCTTGCTCTATTTCACATAGTGGTGGTGTCAAACTACACTCCTCGGTGGTCCATCATTCGGGCGTTAACCATGGTGATCGACCTTCCTCTTTTCCTGGAAAAGTTACTTCGGTACGACCGCCATTTATCTTTGCTGCTTTTTATACCACCCTTTGACTCTTTATCTGTTTGTTTACAAAATAGGTACCTCATTTCCATCTCAGGCGCGTTGGCGATCATCAACATGGCACCCGTGTTCTATTTGGATGGGCAGCACGCTTGCGAAGCGTTCGTTGCGGTACTGTGGCCCGATGGTGCCCCTCGCAAAAGGCAATTGCTCTGCAAGTGCATCTTTTGGAGCGTGACCGTGCTATTTATTTTGAACGTTATCTTCTCGCTTCGGGCCTTGGCCTTCAGTCGATAGATAACCCTTTGCTTGTTATTTTGTTTGTTTAACCTTCCCTGTATGTACATACTATGCTCCTCCCGTTTCCTTGCCCCCCTCGCTCCCTTCCTTTTAGGCTTCTGAGCTCCTCTCAACCTTTTTGGGTTTGCGACCACCGCCCCCTTATGGTTATAACCCATGCACCCAACACCTCCTCAATTGTAATGTAACAACAGATATTCAAGCGAAAGTTCATGCCGCCTGCGCGGATAAGGTCATCGACACCCGCAGAAGGCAAGACTTTCCCTTCTATGGGCGTGCCCGGACACGCCATGGAATCGTCATCACGTGCGGTGATCAAGGCGGCAGTGATCGGTGGTGTGCCTCTTCCGGGGCCCCACACAAACGTAAAAGCGCTAGCGGGCTAGCGTAACTACAAAAAATGTCTGAGGCATGAAGTAGGAGTGGAGCGTTTATTTTTTTGTTTTTCTCAGTCTATAGCTTTGCGTTCCCATGCGTGAACAAGCGAGAGACATGAGCACCTGCGTTCGCGTGTCCGAGGAAGGCAACCCTGGTTGTACTGAACTGTGCCGTCCGTTCGGCGAAGGCAGCACCACACCCCCGCTTCGCAAGCGCGGTGCCTCTTCTTCTGGGGATGGTTACTCCTCTCAGCCCTCAGTGGATCCAGCCAGTCCTTCAGGTCCCAAACGAGTTCGAACAGAGGGAATGTTCTCCCCCTGGCGCTTTCCATTAGACAACCTTCAACAAGTTACAACGCATGCAGTAGAGTCACATGGCAACGAGTCTTGTACTTTCGAAGAGCTTAACAGCTCCATTCAACTGCTTTGCCACCAATTCCTGCAAGAATGTCCTGCAAGCGAACCAACTGCAAGAACTCCCCTGCTTCGGCCAGCTTCTTCCTCTTCTTTTCTTCTCGGCAACTCACAATGTGCGGCACCCATTCACGATCCCAATGAGCAAGGGGATACCGATGAAGAGGAGGAAGAGGAAAACGGGCAATTGTGGCGGCTTGTCCCTTACTGCACAGAACACTCGATCCATCGACGCCCCTACGAGGATCTCTACGAGTTTTTTCAGCGTTGTTTATTTTGAACTTTATATACCCAAGCTATTCCATGTAAATAATAATGCAGAGAGAGAGAGAGAGAGAGAGAGAGAGAGAGAGAGAGAGAGAGAGAGAGAGAGAGAGAGAGAGAGAGAGAGAGAGAGAGAGAGAGAGAGAGAGAGAGAGAGAGAGAGAGAGAGAGAGAGAGAGAGAGAGAGAGAAGAGAAGAGAAACAGAAACACAAAAATAGGGAGAAGCCAGAGAGAGAGAGAGAGAGAGAGAGAACAAACACTGCTATCCTGAGTGTGATGGAATCAGAATAGCACCAAAGGAAAGCAATCCTGATGATGCCAAAAGGACAGTTGGCTGGGCTCTTTGTTCGATTGCAGAGGCAGCAGCACTTTCCCTCCAATTGCTGAACAGAAGCAAGCCGCTGGTGCCTTCTTCATTACTAAGATCAGATTCTTCTTCCCGTTCTTCCTCATTCAGTTTTCTCCTCGCATGGAAAGGGAGCAAGGAGGAAGAACGGGAGGAGCGGGGTGGAAGAACGGGAAGAAGAATCTGGTCTTAGTAATGAAGCGATTATTATAAAATAACTCACAATTATCGGGAATATTTGGACCCGTTCCTTGTAGAGCAAACAAATGACAAACGCGCAATGGTTTGGTTCGGTGGTGGTCCTTGTCGTCCCTAATTTTCCTCGCTGATACTAGCAGGAAAGGGAATGGACCTTGTTGCTGCCATTTTATCCCTTACCATTTCTTTTCAATCATCTCCTGAGGTGCTATCATGTCGACTTGAAGATCAAAATGATGAAAGAGAAGAGCGAAGAAGAAAAGGGATGGTTGTGCTCTCCATGCTGCCTCCCAAAAGGTGGGCCATTTGCCTGGGTGGCGTCTTTTTGTTTATGCTGTTCCTACAGTTTTTGCTCGTGTCGGAGCCGCTTGCGCCTTTCCTCGTTCGTTTTCCTAACGCTACTCGTTTCTTGGCTTTCGTCCTCTTTGCCGCCGTCTTCCTCTTCGTTTGGAGCTTTCTTTGCTTGTTTCCTCTGTTCGTCTCCCGCAACAACTTTCCATCCATATGGCGGCGGTTGTTTGCTCTCCTTATCTCTCTGCACTCCTTCTTCTCCCTGTCTGCTGTCTTCAAGAAGCTAGTGCTGCCGCACCATTACCACTCTCACTCCGTTTTCTGGACGCTCTGTTCCGTGTGCCTGGTCTCCAACTGCTTCATCCTCTTTGCTGCGGTTCTGGTGGAAGGCTCCGCCTTTCTGCTCTCCCTGTTGTGTCGGTGGTGGTGTCACAGCAAGCGGGACACCCACAACAGCTACATCATCGAGAGCAGCAAGAGGCTTCGCACAGGGTTGATTCTCTTCCTGGTTTCGGTGTTGCTGGTGCACGCCTTGCATGAAGCCACACGACTCCCCCCGAAAGTGGTCATCGTGGAGGTGGACATACCGGGATTGCCTTGGCAGGCTGACGGCTTCACCATTTTACAGCTTAGCGACGTGCACCTGTTGGCAGCTCCCTCTGGTTCTGGATTGTGGTCATACGACCACAAGAAAGCTTTTGTGGAGTGGATTCTTCGGTTTGTTGACAGTGAACAATGGCAAGACATGCTTCTTTTTGCTACTGAGGACAACCCAGCCATAGAAGATAACGCAGCAGCGGAAACAAAGCAGAGGAAGAAGGAAGTGGGATTGGTGGCTTTGACAGGAGATCTGGTGGATGGCAGCGTGGAGGAGGTGGGATCGTTGGTGGCGGAGCTGGTACAACAGATACCCAACCAACATGGGGTGTTCTTTGTGCCAGGCAACCATGAATACCATCAGCCTCCAGGAGGCCACTTTCAAAGGGACTGGATGCCTTTCTTTCGGTCCGTTGGCATACGCTCTCTTCTCAACGATGCTGTCATCATCTCCACAACCGGCAACGATGACTGCGAAGGAGGCGGGCAAGAAGAAAAAGAAGAACAGCTGTTCGTGCTTGCCGGTGTGGATGACTATGCTGCAGTTAAGAGCGGTGGCGAAGGGCCAAACTTAACAATGGCGCTAAACGCTGTTGGCGCATCCGGCTCACACCTGCCCATCGTGCTTTTGGCGCATCGGCCTCAAATGGTATTGATATTCCTCTCATTATCTTGATTCTCTCCTGTCCATTCACTCTTTTGCTGCTGTTTCCTTCGTGTTGGCACCGGTCCGCTCCTTTCTTTGTGTTGGCCTTTTTCCTTTGTGGTAATATAATAGGTGTACGAAGCTGCCGAGAAAGGAGCAGCTCTGCAGCTGAGCGGCCATACCCACGGCGGGCAGATCTTTCCGATGCACTTCCTTCTGTGGCTGGTGGACCCCCACTTGGCAGGTCTTTACCGCGAACCGCACCCGAGAGACAGAAGTGCAAGCAACGACCCCTACGACCTCCCGGCCATTCGCAGCAGCACGACGCTGTACGTGTCTTCGGGGGCCACCTATGGCGACCCTCCTTTGCGTTTCTTGGCCTCCTCTGAGATTGCCCTGTTCATCCTGCGAAGCCCTCACGGCAACCCGTGACATACCAACAAGAAAACCATGCTTTTCGTTGGGTAAGGGCAACCAATCCCTATCAAGCTTTAATACTCGCTATATTAATGAATTACCACCAAGCAATTGCGTAACAGAAGGGTGATTACCTGGACCACGTGCGTCCATTCGATATGTGGAAAAAGACCCATAAGCACCGCGGACAGCTTTAGCTCCTGTACGTTTCTGTTCGGCACCTTAAGAAAGAAAAAGCGTAACTAGCAAACAAAAAAGAAAAAAAAAAGGGAGGAAAGCCACAAAAAAGTTGGAGAAGAAAGAAACCCTTTGCGCCAAAGAGAAAAGAGAGGGCCTTTGCTTGTTAGGTCTCCTTTCTTTTCTTTTTTGGTTTTAAAACTCGCCATGGCAACAACTGGCGGAGGAGACACCCCAACAACAGCTCAATCCTCAAGCCACAACGCATTCTCCTCCTCCTCCTCTTCTTCCTTGTTGGCCAGCAACTACCGTCCTCCGTTACCATGGGAGTCCTACGACTTGGTCTCGCCGCCAGAGGCCTGCAAAACCCCTGCCCAGTACTTTGTCCACAACATCAACAAGCGCTTCGTGCAGTACCTCTCCCAACGGTTCAGGGAGTTCCAAACGCCGGCCCTCCTCGCTGACAAGGAGTCCTCCCCATCTGCAGCTGCCGGTGGCGGAGGCTTTCTGCTGGTGGAGCAATGGCGGGCGGATCCCCCAGAGGAAGGCGGGGACAGGCGCTTGCATGAGCTCTTTGAGAGCTATCGCACGGTGGCGAGGGAGGGAGGCAATCTCTCGCCCTTTGTGACGGGGATGATGGAGTGGAGGAAGGAGCGGCTGGTCAAGGGGGTGGAGCTCAGCGAGGAGTTCTTGCAGAGAATCAATAAGAGCGAGAGGGAGGATGCCATCAAGGTTCTTGCCAAGAGAAAGCAGGTGTGTAAAGCAACAGACTAGAGTAGAGTGAGAAGAGGAGGGAGAAAAGCAAGAAGGACAGAGAAGAGAGGAAAGGAGGAAGAGAGAAGGGGAGAGAAGGGGAGAGAAAGAAAGAGAAGAAAGAGAGAATGGAAGGAGAGTGTTGACAAGAGCCGTTTTGCTGTTTGCGTATGTTGATCTTTTGTATTAATCACAACACAACAGCTATCAGTACATTATGTCTTTTGTAAAGCAGTATTAACAGGGCTGGAAACCTGGGACAAGAAAACCAACACTCTGGCTGACACGGTTGCCGATGAGTTGGAGAACCTTTGTTTCTCTTTCTTCAACGATTCTCGGTTTGTTCTCTTCATTGCCGCTCCTCTCTACATTTGTTTTATGTTTACAGTTCACACTATGTAGAGCAATGTTTCAGCCCAAAGCCTCGAAGAAAAGTGGTACCACACTTGAAAAGACTGGAAACAAGGCCGTTATCTTTTCGCTCTATGGAGAAATTCTGGGCATGCTTTCTGCATGTTTTAGGTCTCTCTTCCTCTCTCTGTCTCTGCCTATCTCTCCTCTTCAACTGTCCATCCTATTTTCTTTAGTTACAATAAGGGAAACGTAATACTGATAGTCGCGATAGGTTTAATGAGATCACAGAAAAGTTCTTCGAGATATTGGACAGAGACAGCAAATCGAAAGATAACGCTCAGTCTTTGGTTGTCATTAATGGATTGCGCTCTCTTCGACTTGATGTACTTTTACCATTCTCTTCTGATGATTGTTTTTTGTGTTGTGTGCTTACACTTTTTTTAAAAATATAGCTTCACACTCCAAAACATCAGAAAGAGTCAATAGAATTCTTGAAACACATTCTGGACTCCCATTTCGATGCTAAGACAAAGAAACCAGAAATCCAACTGGCCATTTGTGAACTGTTGGCCCATTGCTTCTCGCGTATGATAGAATCCAAACCGACTACTAGCACAAAAGAAGGAGGTGCAACTCTCGACGAATGGGAGAGAGTTGTCTCGGAGCTCTACACCATATCTGAAGCTTTCTTCAAGAAACACAAAAGCGTTGGGGTAATATTGCTCTCCTTTTTTTGGGTTGTTGTTTTGTGGCTCTCTTAGCTTAACGTTATACCAAATAGATAATGTACATGTTTCAAACCTCTGCAATTTGCGTTGGTCCTGCAAAGCGCTTTGACGAAAGCCTAAAACCCCTTCTTTCGAGCTTGCTCAAATGCATCAAACCGGGAGAAAAGCACAAAACAGTAGCCCTCGAATGTGTCTACAAGTTGTTGCTCACCATCTTAATTCAAAAAGACAAGAAACAGTTTGAGGAGTACGCGAGGCTCATCGCAGAGAAACTTTTTCCTAAACAAAAGAAAAAGGAGATAATATCGGCAAACGAGGATGCCTTGGATATCATTGTTGATATCATCAACTTAATTTCGGTGTCTGAGCTGGAATTTGCGGCCCAAAACATCGTTGTTTCGTCATTGAAGGAAGAAACCATTCCTGAGTACGTTTTGTGCTCCTTTATTTTTCTTGAGATATATTTATTTAGTATTATTTTATTTATTTTTTTTGCTGTCTTTCACTAACATTTTGCTCTTCTTTATGTTGTGTTTTGAAGGCGAACGATGGTGGGTTTGTTGGCATTCAACGCGATTACAGATCGTTTAGGCATAGACTCCTCCGGTGATGCCTCCTTCGAATCTCAGAATATGGCCGACTCCATCAGCGATTACGCTCGCGGCAAGAAAGCAGGCAAAGGAGGTGCTGCTCTCTACGAAGCAAAAGGAAAGTCCGGTTTGAGCTACTCCTCCTTCAGCCTCAATCGATCCTTTCGTAAAGACACGCTGAAGAGAAGGGCCGAGTTGGCTTTGCTCAAGCTCAGCCGTAAAGATGAAGAGAAGATGATAGTGGATGATTTTCTCAAAGGTGTGAGCAAGAGCTTGGACGCTATTTTGCTGAACTTGGACAATCTCTTTGGACATTTCTTGCACATCGACCCCAAGTATAGTGGTAAAAACATTCAAGGTATTTTTTTTTTCCTTTTATTTTTTCTTCTTCGTTCTGTCTGTTTCTGTTTCTCTCTCTCTCTTGACTCTTTCTTACAGTCACTTAATCATTGTTTCATGCTATTATACATTCGGTCCATTTAAAAGATCTTGTGAGCAAAACAGCAGCATCTCAGTTGACAGTCCTTCACACGGTTCTCTCCAGTCTCCGTAGGGCTCTTCCAGATCAATTGCCACCACTCGACTTATTTGCTTTGCTCTCCAAGTACACCCTTCACGTCGATAAAGTGGTGAGCAGAGAAGCATTCGGCGTGTTGCAGCACATCATGAAGGCTTTGCCATCCCGACGCACTATATTGATGGAACAGTTCTCCATATTCACTCGCAGCATTCCTGATACTGCTGCCAACCAAAAGTATCTCAAAAAAGCTTTGAAGTTGGTTCGTAATTATTCTGTTTCCGATAATTACCTTCTTTTTTCGGTGCTGACCATGATACTTATTCTGGTCTTACCTTCAGCTTAAAGCCTTGCTGGAAGAGTGGAGAATGTTGGCAAAGGAGGGTGAAGGTGACGAAGGTCGTAAAGCAAATGCTTACCTTAACTATGTATGTTCTCTCTCTCTGTCTCTCCCTCTTTCAATGATGTGGTCTCTTGGTTTGACGTCATTATGTTCTTGGTCTTTTTTTTTTGTGTTTTAAAAGGCATCCCAAGACCCTTCCTCAAAGTTCTCAGAGGCACAAGTGGAAGGCACTGCATTAATCTTCCTTTGCAGTGCTTTTCCTGATGTCAGGTACTTCTTTTACGTTTCTCCCTGTGCTGGAAAGCAGAAACTAAACTCCAAATGATATCTTGGAAACACCAGAGGACTTGCAGCTAGCATACTGAGATTAGTACATGAGCTGAACAAGACGTTACCACCAAGACTTGCCACTTCCAACAAAACTCTCATCACCACTTTGAGAGAACACCAACACGACCTGTTTGTACAAAGCTCAATTGACCCAACTGCTACTCCCCCACCTCACTTTACTGGTCGCAAAGTTCGTGCTTTCTTCTTCTTCTCCTTATGCTTATCCTTATTCTTCTATGGTTTCTACTCATGTATGAATTAATGCTATTTCGCAAATAGACACAGGAAGAAACAACGCATAATCGCGAAGCTGCGGAAGGGGACTGGGATGAAGGAGGCAACGCTAAGATTCAAGAGATGAAGGACTTGATCCTTGGCGTGTTCTCTTCTCCTGAACTCGTGAAAGAACAACAGGATCGCTGGTCGAGAACGTTAGCTCGTTTGGTGATAGTGGCATTGGGCTTCTCTCCAGATTCTATTTCTATAGCATTTCAAGCCATCGCTGTACGTTTGTCGCAAGTTCAGAGCTTGGCTGAAAGTGCTGCATCGAGCTTTGCTTCCAGCAAAGATACTTCCTTCTCTTCCTCTGGGGGTGGAGGTAGCAGTAGTGCTGGAGGAAGCTCTACTTCTATGATAAGCCCAAGAAGTGGTTCTCAACCCGTGTCTCCCATTATGGCCCAGCTTGAGAGTTCTGGTGTGTTGCTTGCTCCTTTTCTTTCTGTCTATTTTGTGGTTATTTTTCGCTATGTTTCTTGTCTTTAATTTTACTCATTCGTCCTTATTCTACTTGGTTCTGCCGCACTTTTTGTTGACTATCATGCCTTTATTAATATGCGTGTTTTATACAGGGAACTATAAAGCCAGAGGACCGTGTGATGCCAATATTATTCTATGGCGAAACTATTCTGTGGTATTGTGTGCAGCATGTGCAGCTTGTGGCAGCCCAGAAGGAGATACCTCATCATTCACCATCTTTGAACGCTTGCTATCCTTTATAAAGAAGGACAAGCTACTCCGTCGTAACGTTACACTGGTTTGTTTTACTTTTCTTTTTTTTTTGCATTCAAACAACACAAAGAGCTAATGGTGAGCTAGGCATTATCGTTTGTGCAACCGAGTATATTTCCAGTCCTTTTCGACCGATTGGAAAACTACGACAAAGAAGTCGGTTCGTTGCAACAAAAACTATCGAAGGGCAAAGTCAAACCCGCTGACGCACAATTCATCTACGAGATGTCATGTAAATACATTTCTTTCTTTATGGTTTTTTTTTTGATACTTTTTGTTAATTGGCCGATTTTATCAAACAGTGATATCAAGAATTGCGGCATCTGCTTTGGAAGCAAATACTGTAACGCAGCATTCAATTCAACGATATGTAACTTGGATAAAGGTAAACTTTTTGAACAATCTCAAACAACTTTCATTTTCTCACTTTACTCTTCTTTTTTAAAAAACAACTCGCAGCAAACTCAAGAGTACTTGATAGCTATGCTCTCAGAAGGAGACGCTTTTCCCTCCTCTCTCCTCCAAAAACTTCGTTTCAACTTCTTTTCAACTGTGTACCACATTCTTCCCATTGTTCACTCCGTAATGCCTTCTGCCTCGTCCGAGCAAACACAATCACAACAGCTCAGTCAAGTTATCGATAAGAAGTACAGAAAAGACATGTTTGTCTTTCTCTCCACCTACTGCGGGCACGCCTCCGACTTTCTCAAAACGGCTGTCTCTCAATCTGCTCTCAATTTAGAGACTCCCCGGTCTTCTCGCTCCTCCAACAAAAACTCCAACAATACGTTGCGTGGTCGTTCCTCTTCTTCTGCTTCTGCTGCTGAGAAACTTATCCGCTTGGAACGGGCTGTTCAGTATTCAGCGTTGGAAGCGATGGCAGCCCTTCTGTTGGGACAGTCGTTCTACGAAGAGACCGTCGCTCACGACAAGAAAGGACCGCTCTTTGGGTGGTTGACGGAGTTGTTCCGGAGCAGCGATGAACAAGTGCATCGCATTGGTCACAATGCCATGGAATTGTATTTACACGACAACGCAGATCAAGCCAAAGACCTCTTTCATGCTTGTGCTGACTTGGTACGTTATGTTTCGTTCTACGATAACTTTCTTTTTTAAAAAACATTAACAATTTGCTATTTGATATTAAACCACAAAAAGTGTTATGATGAACATACCTATATAGCAAAAGGCTATTTCTTGCTTGCCTCGTGGATACTTCTTCATCACGACTTTGCATTCTCATTGCCATTGGTGCTTAACCTTTGCCTTACTAAGATGAGCAGCGATGACTTTGCAGTTCGTGACATGGCGTTGAAGCTACTCGCTCATGCAACTCAAACTGATAAATACTCTATCTCACCAACGCCTGCTATTCAGGATACCAGCCTCTCCCTTCTGGTTTGTTTATTTGTTTTTGTATCTTGGTTGGAATCGGGTAAACGTCCCACCCCACAACGCTAAAAGTCCCACCCCTTCGGTAAACGTCCCACCCCTCAGGTAATTTACCCACCCTAATATGTATTTATAACAACCTATTATTTTTGTGCTATTTTGCCACCAAAGCGTGCGCTGGCCATTATTTTAGAGAGTGGAGAAAAGGGATCAGAAAAATCAAAAATTTATTTTTTAGGGGGCTTTTTTTTTTCGTTTTGTTCTTTTGGCCAGTCTTTTCTTTGTCACGCTGGGCACCTTTTCTTCGTTCTGTTCTTTTTTTGAGGAGAGAGGAGCTTCACGACCTGTGTTTTCTGGTACCGTGGGTTGGGCTTCAGTTGTCGTTTTGGAGAGAGAGGCTTCCTTTTGTCCACTCGGGGATCCTGGTAGTTCACCACGGGTGCGACGCCATAGATCTCTTCCGTTTTACAGTTCTTTTGCCATTGAGAGGTACGCTTTGCTTTGCACTCTTCAAAAATGACAAAAATCAACTTCAGAAAAAGAATCTGCTTGATACAAAAAGTGACAAACATACCACTTTGCGTTTTTGTTTTTTGATTTTGTTGTTTTTTTGGTGCAGCCGCCGCCACCGCCGCTGCCTTTTTCTTTGTTGTTTCAGGTTTTGTTAAATTTGATTGAAAGGTACGTTCGGTTTCTGGTGTTTGTGTGAGGTGTTAGCTAAAAGTAGGAAAGGAGGGAGAGATTTTGTTTAAAAAAAAGAGATACTAACTTAATTCAAGCAATCATTCTTCTGTGAGTCGCAGGTTGGTTGCTACTTTCGGCCTCTTTGTTGTATTGCGCGGCCTCCCAGGTGATGACTTCCCTGTAGCATATGCGATTGCTTGTTCTGCTTCTTCCTTGCTAGAGTACTCGATTTTTGGCTCCACTGGATGTTGATGCTTTGTTCCTTGATTTTTGTTTGCATTCAGTTTGTCTTTCTCCTTTTCCTTCTCCTCCTCCTCCTTCTCCTCCTTCTCCTCCTTCTCTTCTTTCTTATTGTTGTGTTCTTCTCCTTCAGAAGTTTCTTCCTCAAGATCTCCGCCGTCGTCCTCACCAAGTTCATCCATTGATGGCTCCTCCAACAGTAGCAGCGCCTGCTGTTCCTCGTCCTGTTCATCTCCCTCCTCTCCTTCCACATCTTCATCATCAAGGGTAACAGGCGCTACACGTTGCTCCAGGGAGTCAGTATCATCTGCTTCAACGATGTCATCTTCAACTATTCTTGCCACTTGTGAGGTGCTGCTGTTGGTGCGTCTTGTTTGTCTTTTCAGCCCAAGCTCTAAAAGGTTCTGATCTGAAAATGTTTTCTGTAGATGAGCAGCAAGTCCAAAAACGTGTTTGCACCTCCTACCATAATACCGAAAGTAAGGACAGGTGCATGAAGGCAATTCTATAGTCACGGCGTACTCATTCCATTTGAAAACGCCGTCAGCAAGCTCTACAAAATGTGCGTTCAATCCTTCTTCTACCTCTTTTTCCTCTCTGTCGTTGTTGTTGTCATCGTTTTTGCTGCCATTCTCTATTTCTTCTTTTTCTTTCTGTTTCTCACTCTGTTGGTGCTGTGCCAGCCGCAATCCCTCTTGATATCTCCTCCAAAGCCGGCAAACACCAAGGCTTGGGCGTTGCTGTAGTACATCGATGCGGTTGAGCTCCACATTGTAGCGGCGAAACACATTGTCTGCTAGCGTTAAGACCAAGTTGTGATCCCCTTTGGTGCCTTTGCAGTGGAAATCACGAAGAATGCTACGAAAGATCGTCTCTGTTGCATTGTTGGTATTCCACAAGCCCTCTCGGTACCCAGGACGATCAATGCTTTTCCACGTTGATGCCCATGGAGGAGAAAGCCAGTTCTTGTCAAAGTACTGCCAAAAACGGGTAATCCTCTTTTTTTGGCAATAGTTCTTCAACACTTTTGTTGCTTCTTCCTCTGCATCTTCTGTCATGGCATGTTGCAGTCTTTTTAACAAACCCAATACACTTCCATCATCCTTCCCTTGTTGTTTGGTATTATTGTTAGTTTCTACTTGTATGAGCAACAACGAGAGGGAGAGAGCAGATGCATGAAAGAGAGAGAACAAACCATACTGCGCAACTTTTTTCTCCACAGTTGTTGTGCATGAAAGTCACACAACACCACCTGAAAGCCAGCACTTGTCGCCCCGTTACGCTCCACCTTGTCTTTGTCGATCATTACGAAGGGTTGCCACGTAGGTTTTGGGGAGTAGATCGTTGTCGTCTGTGGCTCAAAAAAGTGACGAACAGACGAAAGGAAAAAGCGCACAACTGCTGCTCGTTCCTTGCTAGCAACAGCGAAGGCAACAGGCCAGCTCCGTCCCAAGTCATCTTGCACCACCAGTGCCCAAACGGGGTGATGTGACTTGGATAGCTTGTAGATGCTGTCCAGGCCGACTACATCCTTACCCCATCGCGGAAGCACAGTGACTGCATAAGGCGCGATCAGAAAAATCATCCATGGCCGACGGGCCGCCGTGCGATCAAGGATGTACGTTTCACGGCTCTCCAAAGGTGGGAAAAGGATAGTAGAAGCCAGTTCTGGCCGATTCAAGGCCTCTTGGAGGGCTTCTGCTCTGGTTTGCCCTTTCTTGCCGATTCGCAGTTTTTTCCTTCCGTTGTGGATTACAGTGGCAATCTCCTGCACAGTGGGTACATCCCGAGCATCCTTGACCAGCTCACAAGCGCCCCCCAGCAACATTCGTTGCAGCTCGTGCGCCGGCATTGCTCCTCCTCTCCCATTCATTCCGTCTTCTTTTGTTCCTTGCCCATCCATCTGGCGGAGCCACTGCCGAAGCGCAGGTGTCATAGGCAAAGCGGAAGGCGCGCAAAACCCAGGTCCGTGGCTTTGGGCTTCCTTCTGGATGTAGATGTAGGCAGTGTTTAGCTCATCTCTAAACACCACCCAACGGCTTTGTACTTCACAGTCCTTTAGTTTTTTGTTCTTCTTTCCTCTTGCAGGAGGAGCACAGGCAAAGCCGCCAGAGCAGTGAAGATTCTCGCTGAGTGCAACCTCAAGGACCCCATTCTTCACCTTCTTGACTTTAGGCGCCACCAACACTTTCACTCCTTCAAGGGTGGTCCGCGGATTACTAAGCACCTTCACTCCTGTTCGCTTTGTAAGCCCACGAGTTGATCTCCATTGGACTCGATAAAAGGTCGGAGCATCCTCTCCACCATTGTACAACCGTGAAAGCTGCTGCAATGGAACCTTTCGTTCAAAAATCCACCCGTAAATCTCGGCAAATCTTTTTTTCTTCGCTTCCATAATGAGAAAAAAAAAAAAGGAAAAAACAAAAAGCCAAACAAACAAAAAAGGTGTGTGATGGTTGTGTGTAGCTGTTTCTAGTTGAAAGAAAAAAGTTAAAGAAGAAGACCTTGTTACAACCCAAGAAAAAGTAACGGTAACGTTATTGAAAAAAAAGGCGGGAACAAAAAGAAAAGTATGGCGGGCAAGAATGGTGAGAGGAATAACCGTTGACCAAGGATACAGCATGCTTTCAATTCCTGACAGTTTCTTTTACAACGGTTATTCCTCTCGCCAAGCAAAGAGAAACACAGTAGCAATGTAACGATAGAGTTACTCATAATTCATGTCACCCTAATAGGTTGGGACTTTTACCTGAGGGGTGGAATTTTTATCGGTGGGGTGGGAAGTTTATGGTCGTGGGGTGGGATATCTACCATTTTT
>JAVKOQ010000726.1:0-15536 GCA_031835245.1 Balamuthia mandrillaris
AAAATGGTAGATATCCCACCCCACGACCATAAACTTCCCACCCCACCGATAAAAATTCCACCCCTCAGGTAAAAGTCCCAACCTATTAGGGTGACATGAATTATGAGTAACTCTATCGTTACATTGCTACTGTGTTTCTCTTTGCTTGGCGAGAGGAATAACCGTTGTAAAAGAAACTGTCAGGAATTGAAAGCATGCTGTATCCTTGGTCAACGGTTATTCCTCTCACCATTCTTGCCCGCCATACTTTTCTTTTTGTTCCCGCCTTTTTTTTTTCAATAACGTTACCGTTACTTTTTCTTGGGTTGTAACAAGGTCTTCTTCTTTAACTTTTTTCTTTCAACTAGAAACAGCTACACACAACCATCACACACCTTTTTTGTTTGTTTGGCTTTTTGTTTTTTCCTTTTTTTTTTTCTCATTATGGAAGCGAAGAAAAAAATATTTGCCGAGATTTACGGGTGGATTTTTGAACGAAAGGTTCCATTGCAGCAGCTTTCACGGTTGTACAATGGTGGAGAGGATGCTCCGACCTTTTATCGAGTCCAATGGAGATCAACTCGTGGGCTTACAAAGCGAACAGGAGTGAAGGTGCTTAGTAATCAGCGGACCACCCTTGAAGGAGTGAAAGTGTTGGTGGCGCCTAAAGTCAAGAAGGTGAAGAATGGGGTCCTTGAGGTTGCACTCAGCGAGAATCTTCACTGCTCTGGCGGCTTTGCCTGTGCTCCTCCTGCAAGAGGAAAGAAGAACAAAAAACTAAAGGACTGTGAAGTACAAAGCCGTTGGGTGGTGTTTAGAGATGAGCTAAACACGGCCTACATCTACATCCAGAAGGAAGCCCAAAGCCACGGACCTGGGTTTTGCGCGCCTTCCGCTTTGCCTATGACACCTGCGCTTCGGCAGTGGCTCCGCCAGATGGATGGGCAAGGAACAAAAGAAGACGGAATGAATGGGAGAGGAGGAGCAATGACGGCGCACGAGCTGCAACGAATGTTGCTGGGGGGCGGTTGTGAGCTGGTCAAGGATGCTCGGGATGTACCCACTGTGCAGGAGATTGCCACTGTAATCCACAACGGAAGGAAAAAACTGCGAATCGGCAAGAAAGGGCAAACCAGAGCAGAAGCCCTCCAAGAGGCCTTGAATCGGCCAGAACTGGCTTCTACTATCCTTTTCCCACCTTTGGAGAGCCGGGAAACGTACATCCTTGATCGCACGGCGGCCCGTCGGCCATGGATGATTTTTCTGATCGCGCCTTATGCAGTCACTGTGCTTCAGCGATGGGGTAAGGATGTAGTCGGCCTGGACAGCATCTACAAGCTATCCAAGTCACATCACCCCGTTTGGGCACTGGTGGTGCTAGATGACTTGGGACGGAGCTGGCCTGTTGCCTTCGCTGTTGCTAGCAAGGAACGAGCAGCAGTTGTGCGCTTTTTCCTTTCGTCTGTTCGTCACTTTTTTGAGACACAGACGACAACGATCTACTCCCCAAAACCTACGTGGCAACCCTTCGTAATGATCGACAAAGACAAGGTGGCGCGTAACGGGGCGACAAGTGCTGGCTTTCAGGTGGTGTTGTGTGACTTTCATGCACAACAACTGTGGAGAAAAAAAGTTGCGCAGTATGGTTTGTTCTCTCTCTTTCATGCATCTGCTCTCTCCCTCTCGTTGTTGCTCATACAAGTAGAAACTAACAATAATACCAAACAACAAGGGAAGGATGATGGAAGTGTATTGGGTTTGTTAAAAAGACTGCAACATGCCATGACAGAAGATGCAGAGGAAGAAGCAACAAAAGTGTTGAAGAACTATTGCCAAAAAAAGAGGATTACCCGTTTTTGGCAGTACTTTGACAAGAACTGGCTTTCTCCTCCATGGGCATCAACGTGGAAAAGCATTGATCGTCCTGGGTACCGAGAGGGCTTGTGGAATACCAACAATGCAACAGAGCCGATCTTTCGTAGCATTCTTCGTGATTTCCACTGCAAAGGCACCAAAGGGGATCACAACTTGGTCTTAACGCTAGCAGACAATGTGTTTCGCCGCTACAATGTGGAGCTCAACCGCATCGATGTACTACAGCAACGCCCAAGCCTTGGTGTTTGCCGGCTTTGGAGGAGATATCAAGAGGGATTGCGGCTGGCACAGCACCAACAGAGTGAGAAACAGAAAGAAAAAGAAGAAATAGAGAATGGCAGCAAAAACGATGACAACAACAACGACAGAGAGGAAAAAGAGGTAGAAGAAGGATTGAACGCACATTTTGTAGAGCTTGCTGACGGCGTTTTCAAATGGAATGAGTACGACGTGACTATAGAATTGCCTTCATGCCCCTGTCCTTACTTTCGGTATTATGGTAGGAGGTGCAAACACGTTTTTGGACTTGCTGCTCATCTACAGAAAACATTTTCAGATCAGAACCTTTTAGAGCTTGGGCTGAAAAGACAAACAAGACGCACCAACAGCAGCACCTCACAAGTGGCAAGAATAGTTGAAGATGACATCGTTGAAGCAGATGATACTGACTCCCTGGAGCAACGTGTAGCGCCTGTTACCCTTGATGATGAAGATGTGGAAGGAGAGGAGGGAGATGAACAGGACGAGGAACAGCAGGCGCTGCTACTGTTGGAGGAGCCATCGATGGATGAACTTGGTGAGGACGACGGCGGAGATCTTGAGGAAGAAACTTCTGAAGGAGAAGAACACAACAATAAGAAAGAAGAGAAGGAGGAGAAGGAGGAGAAGGAGGAGGAGAAGGAAAAGGAGAAAGACAAACTGAATGCAAACAAAAATCAAGGAACAAAGCATCAACATCCAGTGGAGCCAAAAATCGAGTACTCTAGCAAGGAAGAAGCAGAACAAGCAATCGCATATGCTACAGGGAAGTCATCACCTGGGAGGCCGCGCAATACAACAAAGAGGCCGAAAGTAGCAACCAACCTGCGACTCACAGAAGAATGATTGCTTGAATTAAGTTAGTATCTCTTTTTTTTAAACAAAATCTCTCCCTCCTTTCCTACTTTTAGCTAACACCTCACACAAACACCAGAAACCGAACGTACCTTTCAATCAAATTTAACAAAACCTGAAACAACAAAGAAAAAGGCAGCGGCGGTGGCGGCGGCTGCACCAAAAAAACAACAAAATCAAAAAACAAAAACGCAAAGTGGTATGTTTGTCACTTTTTGTATCAAGCAGATTCTTTTTCTGAAGTTGATTTTTGTCATTTTTGAAGAGTGCAAAGCAAAGCGTACCTCTCAATGGCAAAAGAACTGTAAAACGGAAGAGATCTATGGCGTCGCACCCGTGGTGAACTACCAGGATCCCCGAGTGGACAAAAGGAAGCCTCTCTCTCCAAAACGACAACTGAAGCCCAACCCACGGTACCAGAAAACACAGGTCGTGAAGCTCCTCTCTCCTCAAAAAAAAGAACAGAACGAAGAAAAGGTGCCCAGCGTGACAAAGAAAAGACTGGCCAAAAGAACAAAACGAAAAAAAAAAAGCCCCCTAAAAAATAAATTTTTGATTTTTCTGATCCCTTTTCTCCACTCTCTAAAATAATGGCCAGCGCACGCTTTGGTGGCAAAATAGCACAAAAATAATAGGTTGTTATAAATACATATTAGGGTGGGTAAATTACCTGAGGGGTGGGACGTTTACCGAAGGGGTGGGACTTTTAGCGTTGTGGGGTGGGACGTTTACCCGATTCGCCTCCTCCTCTGCCGCTCCCTCGTTTCACATTGACCTGGAGCAACGCTCCCGACGAGCCGCCTCCGTCGCCAATGCCGCATTTCAAGGCACCAAAGCCGCTGCCTCCATCTCCATTCCTTCCTCTTCAAACACGACCGTCGGCGGTGCGTTGTCAACCACAGCAGCAGCAACCACAACAACAGGAGAAGGAGCAGAGGCTCTTGCTCTTGACAACAACAGCAAGAAAGAGGAGGGCAGCAGCAAGAAGAAGAAGCTGGGAGGTTTTCTGAAGAAGAAGTCGAGCAAGTCGGCCTCCGCCTCGGGAAGCAAAAAGAAGAAGAGAGAGGAGCTGGTTATCAGCAGCCCCACCAACTTTGAGCAGCGCTCTCACGTGGACAGCAACTTTGAGTGGAGCGGAGAGGATCCTAACTCTGCCTTTACGCTGCACAATAAGCTTGGCGAAGGGTTCGTCAGTTTCTCTTCTTCTCGTTCTTCTTGTTTCCTCTTCTTCCTCTCAGCTGCTGCTTCTTCATCTTCTTCTGTTTCTTCTGTATCTTCTCTCTTAGTCGTTTCCTTTATTCTCTCTTCTCGGTGTTCTTCTTTTTCTCTATTTGTTGTTTTCGTTTCTGTTGTCGTTTCTCTTTTCGAGTTATGTTTTCAGAACAACTCCACAATATTAACCAACAAAACATATAAAGAGCGTACGGAATCGTTTATAGAGCAGAGTACAAGAATACAGGTTTCATTCTGGCCGCCAAGGTCCTACCCCAGCGCGATGAGAAAGAGTTTCAAAACATGAAGAAAGAGATCAACATTTTGAAGAAATGCGGTCACGAGTGCATTGTACAGTACTACGGATGCGCCACTACTGATGGCGCTGTTTGGGTACCCATCATCCTCCGTTCTTCTCTCCCACCCGTCATTCTTCTCTTCGTACTTTTATTTTTTCGCTATCAAAAGTACTAATATTGCCCCTCTCGCTTCTTTCTGCTTTCTTCTTGTCGTTGTTGTTCTCGTTCTTGTTCTTTCTCTTGTCTTCTGCACCTGCTTCTGCTTGCGCGAACATAGATATTGATGGACTATTGTGGATTAGGAGCAATACGAGATCTTATAAAATATCGTCAAAAATCCTCTTCATCAGCGTTGAGCGAACCAGAGATAGCCGTCATCCTTCTCAACGTCATTCAAGGCCTCAAGTATCTTCACAGCCAAGGGGTCATCCATCGTGATCTAAAGGTTTACTTCCTTGTTTTCTTCTTCTCTCCTTTATAATTAGGCACTCAATATGATTACTCCGTATGTTTCAGTCGGCCAACATTCTTCTCAACGAAGAGGGAGTAGCCAAAATTGGTACTTTAGTTTCTCTCGCTCTACACCTCTTTCTTTCTCTTTCTTTTCTTTTGCTTTTTTCTTTTCTTGATATTCTCTATTTAACGATGCATTCGTTATTGGGTACGCAGCGGACTTTGGAGTTTCAGCACAAACGGGACACGACCAAACCAAGGCCAGAACTATTATCGGTACCCCATTGTTCATGGCCCCGGAAGTATTGGACGGAGCTGAATATAACTTCAAAGCTGACATGTACGATATTATTACTTTCATTCACGTTTTTTTCTTGTGGATAACAACTTGGTCTTTTATTTTTAGATGGTCGCTTGGTATTACTGCCATCGAGTTTGCAGAAGGAGCGCCACCCTATTTTAAAGAGCAGTTTTTGAGGGTTCACAACTCTTTGCTATATTTGTTCCTTTTTTTTCTCTCTCTCTCTTTTGTCTTCTTTGTCTTCTTGTTCTCTAGTAGGTGAGTACTGAACTCTTTTTTCTTGTTTTTTTTTTTTTTGGGTTATAGGCTATGATTCGACTTACGACAGAACCGCCGCCTACCCTACAAGAGAAGGCGAAATGGTCTGACAAGTTCCACGACTTCATTGCCACATGCCTCAGAAAAGAGCCAGAAGCTCGACCCACTTGTGACCAACTATTACAGGTATAAAATCTCTCGCCCACACTCTCTCATTTCTGTTTGATTTTTACTTATTTTAACAAATACAATTAGCACCCCTTCATAGAGTATGCCAAATCATTGCAAGCGTCAGAAGCGTTAAAAGCGTTGATAGAGGACTGCAGGGAGTTGGCAGAGGAGAGGCTCTCCGTCCCTCATGTTGAAAAATTGCTTGACTCTGGCACATGCAAAACCTCTTCACGCAGCCAATCCTCCAACGAAAACTCTTTAGAAGAACCTCAACAACAACGTTCTGCCTCTTCTTCCGGCTCTTCTTCCCTTCAATCAAGCGGAAGTCACAAAAGCGGAAGAGAGAGTGGAAGCGGAAGCAGAAGTGGTAGTGGCGTTGAGGGACGGTCCTTGGCTGACATGTTCCTAGACGACACCATGGAGTTTGAGGCTAGAGCGGAGAACAAGTTCTTAAGCACTGAAGTTCTTCCTTCCTCTCCTTCCACTCCTTCTTCATCTCCTTCATCTTCTGAGACCAATACCAGCAACAACAAAAGCATCAAAACCACCGCCATTACAAACAATAACAACAGCAAAGACGATGCAGCGATGATGTCCCCAGTGAAGCGAATGTTGGAGGAGAGAAAACGGTCACAAACGAACAGCCTACTCAGTCAAAGCACCGGCAATATACGCACCAATGCTAACGCCAATAACAACAATAGCAATAGTGGTGGAGGTGGGGTGAGTTTGGTGGACTTGGCGAAAGGAAGCGTTCTCGAGGTTAGGAAGGAGACCTCTCAACGACTTGAAACGGAGCTCCCTGTCTTCAACAAGATGTCTGTTGAAGAATTGACCAAGTTTGTCTTTCTCTTCTCCTTTTTTTTACCTCTTTGTTTTCCTTTTTCTTTCTTTTTTCTTTTTTCTTTTTTCTAACAACAAACAAAACAAAAAAAGAGAAATGCAAGTTCTGAAGACGCAATTGAGCAACGAAGTCGAAAAGAACAATAGGGCAGAGGAGACCATCAAAGAACTTCGGACGCAACTGAACAAACAGCAAAAACTGGACGTCAGCCTGCTGCAATCGCTTCTGCGGGAGGTGGAGCTCTGGAAAGAGAAGACCTCTCGTTTGGAATCCAGTTTACAGGCTTTGCTCAAACATGCCGCTGATTAAGTTTGCACAAAGCAATTCTTTCTTCTCTTTCTTCTTTCTTCTTTTCTCTTCTTTTGTTTTTTTCTCTCTTCTCTTTTTAAACTGATAATAACTCTTCAAGTTTTTTGTTTAAAGCCGTTTTCTTCTTTCTTCTTTTGTTACAAGAGAGAAAAATAAGATGAGAAAAAAATTGCAGTCATGTTAGTTGGAGTATATACAAAGAATGAAAAAAAAGAAGAGAAAGAAAGCTCCAACTTCAACAAAGAGAGAGAGAGAGAGAGAGAGAAAGTGTGCTAAACGTTATATTTCTATCTCTCAGCAACGTCACGCATGACAACAATCATCCAACTGATGACCAAGTAGAAGAGAAAGACAGGGTATACTGCCAAGGCGTTTCTGCTGCGTTTTTCTTCTGGCATCATGGATGCCACAAATCCCCATGATGCTGTTTTCGTGGAAAGCAGAGAAGAGAAGCATGAATGAGAGGAGAAAGATTGGAGCAAATAGAGAAAAGGTTTCCATACCGAGAACAGACCAGGCAAAGGCAACAGCTACGACGAGGATCCTGTAAATAATGTTGTCCCAGAAGAGGCAAGCAAAGGCGGCGATGTCAAGGGGACCAAGGCAGTATCCCAACACACATACGCTTTGGAAAAAGGAACTTTCGGTTTTGTTTTGTTGTGATTCAAAGATCAGCGAAACAGAAGGTAGAGAACGAAAGGAGAGGCAGGGGAAGCAAGGAACGGGAAAGGAGGAAGGGAGGGAATGGAGAGAGGAGAAACAGGAATAGGGAGGGAAGAGAAGCGACAGAGAGATCGAGAGACAGCAGGGAAGAGAGAAGAGAGAACAAAAAGAACAAGGAGTGTTTACATCTTTCCGCCCAAGAGAATGGCATTGATGGTAACTACAAAGGAGCCAACCCACACGATCACAAAGATGCCAGAAAAGATCAACGTTTCTTGGTTCTGTGCCGCAAACGTCAAGGTTCTGTTTACAGTGGTGAGACCCAATCGACGATGAAAAAAAAAACAAGAAAGTTGATACAACAACAAACATCAACGTACGTAGCAAGAAGAAACGACAAGATCAAAGGTCCCCACAAATCCCCTTTTTTAAAATCAAAGTGATTAAAATCAAGAGCATACCAAAAAACAAAAAGAAGAAGAAGAAGATCTTACAGTTTCGAAGCTCTTTCTCTCTGCCACGCAAGGGAATGATCACATGACCCAGTTTGATGGCAACAGACAACAAGTCTCGTCCCTTTGTTGTTTAAACAATGGCAGAGAAGAACCACAAAAAAAAAAAAGGAGAGTGAGAAATCATCCCAAAAAAAAAAACCATGCAGTTCAGAGATGAACAAAAAAAAAACACCAACAATTGTTTTAAAGACGGGTTCATCCAGCGTATCGATCCTCTCTCCTCGAATGTTCATGTTTTGGCCTCTTTGAACCAAACAAAAAAAAAAAAACTGTTTCACTGGCAGCAACTACTCTCTGTAGCAATAATCAACTTCTGGATGGGCTTGCGCTCCTCTTCCCCCTTTTTTTTGGTTTTGGAGAATTTTTTTTTCTTCTTTTCTCTTTTTCTATTTATTTTTTTTGTTTGGATTAAAAGGTGCCCTACTCCTGCTCCATTGAATGTCACTTGGTGCTCAAGTTGTTCACATATTTATCTATTTTTGGTAATTACGCTGCAGCAAGGGTGCAACCTTTGGTCACCTTTTGTCCAGCCGCCCCGTCTGACGTGCAGTAAAATTGCACAACTCGAGCTGTTTTGTCGACAAATAATACAGCGGACCAAGAAAAGCTTTGCACGACTTGAGGAGAGAGGAGCAACTTGAGGCATAAACAGACCCCGAATGCGTAGTGCTGTTTCTGCGGCAACCCATCGGTCGGTAGGAAAGCATTTCGCCCGGCAAAGAGCTCTCGCCCTTCCTTACTCCCCTGCTTCGTTCTCCTTTCCCCTTTGTTCCTCCTCCTCAACAACTCCCACTCTTCGTTACAAATACCTCATACAGGTTTCTTCTTGTTCTTGTTCTTCTTCTTGTTGTGCTTGTTGTTCTTGTTCTTGTTCTTCTTGTTCTTCTTCTTCTTGTTCTTCTTCTTCTCTCATGTGGGTGTTATGCTCATTTCTTGTTTTGCTCAAACAGACAATGCAAAAAAGTAACACCACCAACCACAACAACAAGAAAGACACTCTCTCCGTTCCTGGTGGCAGCAATGCTTCACCTTCTTCTTCCGCTCCGCTCTCTCCCTCCATCCTTACCAACCGGCTGAAGCGTCTTCCAGCGGCACCCGCTGCCTTTGGCGGCCTCCGTGAGGAACCTTCCGTTCCCGACGAGGAAGAAGGAGCAGCAGACGAAGCAGAAGCAGCGGAACAACAACAAGGAGAAAAAGCACAAGAGAAAGAACGAGCAAGAAAAAAGCTGGATGAGAAAGAGGTGCTGCCGATCGAAGTGATACGCCGCCTACCGAAGGCGGAGCTGCACCTCCACCTCGATGGCAGCGTGAGGGTCTCCACCATTATCGCCTTGGCCAAGGAGCAGGGCGTGCAGCTGCCCTCCTTTGACCTGAAGGAGCTGACCTCCTTGGTGGAAGTCGGCGAGAACTGCTCCTCCTTGGTCGAGTACCTTCGCGCCTTTGATATTGTACTCAGCGTTTTGCAAAAGCCTTGTATGTTCCTTTTTTTTTTTTTTGGGTCTTTCGTGGTTCTGCTTTGTCTTGTTCTTCTGTCTTCTTTGCTCTTTCTTCCTTCTTTCGTTTCTGTCATTTTAAACGCGATAACAATATACAGATGCTATCACTCGAGTCATGTATGAAGTGTGCGAGGATTGCGTGAAAGACGGCGTGAAGTATGTCGAAGTGCGCTTCTCTCCCATCCTTCACACCAAAGATGGAATGAGCCTCTCTCAAGTGATGGAGGCCATATGCGAGGGCCAAATGTTGGCAGAATCTCGCCTGCCCATCTTTGCTCGCATCATCGTTTGCGGCATGAGACACCTCTCTCCATCAGATACGGAGAAACTGGCGGAGATTGCGTGGCGCTATCGCAGCAAAGGTGTCAACGGCTTTGATCTGGCTGGTCCTGAACATGGCTTCCGTTCCAAGCATCATAAAGTTCGTTCGATTTTATGTTTTTTTTTTCTGAGTTCCTACCTTCATACATGCTCATCGTTTCTTTTTTTAAACTAGTCAGCATTTGATATTATTCGTCACAACAGTCTGAACTGCACACTTCACGCCGGCGAGGCAGCCGGCCCCGAATCCATTCAAGACTCGTTGCGCTGGTGCGGCGCTCATCGCATCGGTCACGGGGTGACCCTCCGCAAAGACCCTCGCTTGTTGCAATATGTCATCGACCGAAGGGTGCCCATCGAGTGCTGTATCACGAGCAACCTTCAAACTAAAGCAATTCGTAGGCTGGAGGAACATCCCATGAGGGAATACTTGGATGCGGGCGTGATTGTCGTGCCTTGCTGCGACAACAAGACCATGAGTAATGTTACCCTCTCGGGGGAGTATGCGCTCTATCAGAGGTTGTTTGGGTTTAGCATTGCGGAGATGTTGCGGCTGATAGACAATGGCTTTCAGTCGGCGTTCATGCAGTCCACCAGGAAACAGAGGCTTAGAGCTGAGGTCTTGTTCGAGTGTCTCACTGTTTTAACGGAGGTTTGTTGCCTTAAGTGTTTTGTTTTGTTTGTTTTAACCCTTATGCTAATATTTATTTCTCTCCTAAACAAAAATAGGAGGGATATGATGTAAGTGAGATTGTAAATGGGTCGAGGTTTTGGGACTGTATTGGAGTGGATTTCTCTCTTTTTTCTCCAAAGTTAGTTCTCCTTCCTCTTCAAAGGTCTCTTCCCATGCATTTGCTCACTTTTTTTGTTCGTAAAGAGCAACAGCAAAACATTATTATTGGGGTGGGCATGAGAACCCCGACATCACGTTAGACATTGTTAGAAATCTTCCCAAAGCTGATTTGAACTGTCGGCTAGGTCTGTTCTCTCTCTCTCTCTCTCTCTCTCTTATTCTCTCCT
Organism: Balamuthia mandrillaris; assembly: GCA_031835245.1. Lineage (NCBI taxonomy): Eukaryota > Discosea > Longamoebia > Balamuthiidae > Balamuthia > Balamuthia mandrillaris. Next base: position 10,830 of record JAVKOQ010000726.1, read on the forward strand.
TTCTCATTTTCTCTTTCCAACAGACGGCTCCATCAATATTTCGTTGTTATGGAAAGAAATCCAGGATGCCGGGATCAATTGCCGCAAAGCATTTGGTGTGCCTTTTTCTTCTGAAGAGGTGTTCTACTTTTGCCTTTCTGTCCATCTTTTTAATTGTCCGCCAGCAATTAACCAAATAGAAAAAAAAAACAAACAGGATGTAAAGAAGTTTATTTATCCAGAGCTGCACACAAGAGAGAGTTGGGAGATCTGCAAGCAGCTCTTCAACGTGGTTTTGCAAAACGAAGGTCAAATCCAAAGAGCAATAGAAGACATCTTCTCCACCGCCCAAAAAGATAACGTCAAATGTCCGTCTCTCTCTCTCTCTCTCTCTCTCTCTCTTTCTCACGCACCCTTTTTGCATTTATATTTTCTCACGCTTTCTTATTGTATCTGTCCCATTCTGTGCTCTCGTTTTTCTATTTAACAGATATGGAGTTGATGGTTCGCCCAAGAGCGCATACAGCAGGCGGCATGTCAGAGATCGAGGTCATAGAATGCATTTTGGACGCCAAAGAAAAGCTAGAAAAGGAGAAAGCGGTTCGCTGTGGAGTGGTTCTCTACGCTCGCATTGGCCTCGAAGATCCTATGCATTTCTTCCATGTAGCACAGCTCGCTGTGGAGTATCGTGATCACGGAGTCTGTGGCTTTGGCGTTCTTGGAGAAAGTAAACTTTCGTTTCCTTATAGTTTCTTTTTCTTTTCTCTTCTTACAAGACTAATTTTTGTTTCAGGAGAACTAAACCATAACGAGTTCGAGTTTTATCAACATACTTTTGACTACCTGAAGCGGAACAGCATGAACATTGTCATGTTTTCTGGCAAAACAAAGTATTCATCTCCTTACTCTTTCGCGTCATTACAACCAACAAAACTAATAAATAAAACAGTACTCAAAACATAATAGCAGCTTTGCATGATGGAGGAGCATGGCGCATCAGTGGTGCCTTCCAAGCTCACACCGATCCTACATTGATGGGCTACATAGCGAACCATTCCATTCCAGTAGAGCTCCAACTGACCGATGATAATCGCAAACACTTGTATCCGCACATGCACACCTTCTCTGGCCATCCTCTTCGTATGTTTATTGACAACAACGTTCCCATTACGCTATGTAGCTTCAAACGTACGTTCTTAACATTCCTCTCTTCTTTTTTCTTTCGTTTCTTTTTCTCACTCTGTGATACAGAGACTTTGGCGTTGAGAGATCGCAGCCAAGCTATTCATGATGTAATTACCGAATGCAAACTTTCTGTGTCCGAAATGCTCAAACTTCTTCAAAATGGGTTTAGATATAATTTCCAGGTTTGCTTCATTTCTCCGCTTCTCGGATTTCTCCCCTCTTTTTCTCCTCTGCTTCTCCCTTCGTTGTCCTTTTCTCTTTCTTCTTTTCTCTTTTGGTTTAACTTAACAACGACAAAAACAGGGTCACAAAGAAAGAGATATGCTGATGCACAAAGCATGGGAGGACTCCATCGATTACCTCCAAAAGCAGGGCTTTCGTCACTTCCACAAGAAATACTATCTGCCCAATGCTCACAACATCGCTCAGGCGGAAAACGGACACAAAAACAGCCACAAGACTCCTTCCTTGTTCTTTCATCGCTCTTAATTCGAAGCAGAGGGAAAAACATAGATAGGAAACTTGTACAATTAAAAAAAAACACATTCCACCCTCTGGCTGAACCAGTTGAGCAATACCTCCCTTTCTCTCTCTCTCTCTCTCTCTCTCTCTTTCTTTACCTCAAAAGACCGACCACCAAAGTGAATGAGATGGAGAAAGAGGTGGCTGGCAATCATTGTGATAGCAGAGGACAATGGAGGTACAATGCCTTCTGCTGCAAGTGGAATTGTGTTTTCTCTCAAAAATAAAGGGGAAGGACACCAGTGAACTAAGCAGCAAAATGGAGTGGAAAGGAGAAGGAAGAAAGAGGCCCACGGCCAGAAAGGATTTATTGTGACGCCAAGGAGCAAGTGGGAGGAAGTGATGGGTAACCATGACGGTTAGCAGCTTGATTTGGCCATAGTCTCCCAAAGCCGCCTTTTGTTGCCATGTTGAATGTGTCATCCACAAGAAGAAAACGACCAAAGCGGCGCAGCTGAATGCTTTGATCTGTGACTTTCAAACCACCAATCAAAAATCAAAACAGACCCTTAACTTACCATAAAAAGGCCTTTTCTGTTGTCTCGTCTCTATTGGAGATCTTCACGTCGACAAAAATTCGTTGTGTCGATCGACTATTCTTGTGTTCGATAATTCGATTTTATTTAGAAAAGTAGAGGATTTTTTTCGGTTTTTATCGACAACAGAAAAGCGAAAAAAAAAGGAAAGGATGGAGGAGGAAGAAGCATTGGAGGGGACAACGGCGGCACCGGTGGTGCTGCTTCCGAAGCCGGAGGAGCTGGACCCGAGCTTCAAAGCCTTTTTGGAACAGAACCACATCCCGTTGGAAGCCCTTCAGCTCCAATCGCTCTTTCGCTTCTTTCGGCTGAACCCATTTCCCAATCGTCATCTGATTCCATGGAAGAATTCCACCACCACCGCTTGTTCTTCTCCTTCTTGTTCTTCTTCTTGTTCTTCTTCTTCTTCTTCTTCTTCTTCTGCCTCTGCTGCTGCTACATCAACGTTAGATCTGGTTCCTCATGAGCGACTGAAAGAAGGAGAGGAGGAAGCGCTGTTAAGAGAGATGGAGCAACAGGTGGGAGGCGTCCAGCCGGAACCTGTTCCTTGGCTGCGGGGCTTCTACCGCCTCCCGCACCACATCAAACTCGTCGAAAGCCAACTCTACAAACAATCCAAAGTACACTTTCTTTTTATTTTCTTTTTCATTTTTTAAATCTTACTGTTGGGTGGGTCGCGTTTGTGTGAGATTTAGATTTATGGCATCGATGCGAGCTCGGGAGCTGCTGTGGTGGCGTTGGGAGTCGCGCCTGGAGATAACGTGTTGGATCTGTGTTGTGCACCTGGTAAACCGTTTTTTTCCCCTCTTCGTTTTCTTCTCTTTCTCTTGCCCGCTTGCTGTAAGAATGATATTATTAATCTTCAGTCTTCTTGTTGTTTGTTGTTTCATCTTGCTCTTCTTGTTCTTCTTCTTGTTCTTCTTGTTTTTCTTGTTCTTGTTCTTGTTCTTCTTCTTCTTCTTCTTCTTCTTCTTCTTCTTGTTCTTGTTCTTCTTGTTCTTCTTCTTCTTCTTCTTCTCCTTTTTCTCATTCATTCATAGCTTTGTTCCGTTATTCATTCTTTCGTCTTTAACGCGAACTCTGTGCCTACAGGAGCAAAGTTATGTATGTTAGCGGACCAGCTGGAAGGCAAAGGAACAGTGACTGGTGTCGATGTATCGGAGCATCGGCTGGCCACTTGCAGAAGCATGCTTGTCAAGTACGCCATTCCCAACGTTAGACTCTTTTTGGAAGATGGAACCACTTTTCACGTTTTGGCTCCACCGAGAGAGAATTCTTCCTTGCCTGCTTCTTCTGCTTCTTCTTCGCCGACAACGAAGAAGAAAGAGAAAGAAAACGAAAAAAGAACGGAAGAGGAGGAGGAAGAGGAAGAAAACGAATCCGCAGAGAATGAACGAAGCGACGAAAGAAACGAAACAGAAGAAAGAAGGAAGGAGAGGAAACGAAACCGACAAGGATGTATATTGGCAAAAGAAGTGGAGATAACGGCCTCCAGATGGAGAAAACGAAAACGAAGACGGCGGAGAGACCCCGATGAGTTGACTAACGTATTCTATGCATTCCCCATGCCTTTGAGCAAGGCATCCAGCAGTGAACTCCTCTATGATAAGGTTCAGTTCTTGTCTCTGCCTACTTTTTGTCGCCGTTCACTCTTCCTTTTATCCCTTCCTCTTCTTCAACTTCTTTTGTTTGTTAGTTTTGTTGGCTGACAAACGTATTTGTAGATCCTATTAGATGCACAATGCACGTTGGATGCATCCGTTCGGCACATCTTGCAATTTCAAAAATTGGGTTGGAAGGACTTTAGTCCTCACGTCGGCAACGAAACAGTGGAACTTCAAGTACATACTCTCTCGTTCTCTCCCTCTCCTCTTTCTTCTTTCCTTATGGTTGGTAGCTTCTCTTTGGGAAGCTTCTAATATATTTAAACAGAAGCGGTTGATCCGCAATAGCTTTCAGTTATTGGCTCCTGGTGGATCATTAGTCTACAGTACCTGCAGTTTTAGTAGAGATCAAAATGAAGGTACATAACTTTATCTTTACCATGCTCTTTTTCTCTTTCGTTGTGTCTCTTTCTTTCCCTTTCTTCCATCTTGTCGTTTCTATCTTCCTAATTTCTTCTGTTTTACTTAAACACAAATAGGAGTGGTAGAATGGCTATTAGAACAAGAGCCAACAGCACGGCTGGTTGTCATCCCAGAAGCAGCCGGCATGCCATGCCAAAGTGGCATGCTGCAGCACACCCTCCGATTCTATCCTGCGCACACACAAACCAGTGGCCTCTTCATAGCCAAGCTCACCAAACTAAAAGCCCAAGAAATGGCCGGTGAAAAATAAACGAACGGATGGAGCAAGCGCTAGGCCATAGGAGAAGCGACTTTCGAGAGAGAAGGAAGTTCTCTCTCTCTCTCTCTCTCTCTCTCTCTCTCTCTCTCTCTGTGTGCAATCATGTTCAGGTTCATCTGAGCGGGATGCCTCTTCACGA
>JAVKOQ010000727.1:0-15278 GCA_031835245.1 Balamuthia mandrillaris
AAGCATCTCCGTTTTTGTCCTTAGATCTTTGTATGATCTTTGCGCCGCCTTACTAAAACCACTGCAAGAGTGCCAGTTCCTGGTCGACAAGAATGTATTTTTGTCGACGATTTGATAGTGAAAAACAGGGAAAATTGGGTGAAATAATTTTAGTACATTATTTTTAGGATCTGGCACCAACTTCATTTTTCCAAGAAATAAAGGTTAAGTTAACTTTTATTTACAGCGATAAACAAAAAAAAACAAAAAACAAAACAACACAAACATGCCACGTGCAAAAAGAGTCAAACGCCAACCGCCTTATGTTTGTGAGCACCTCTACTGTTCACCACAACGGTTTGTTGCACAGGATACCTCCACCCTCAATCGACATGAAAGGCGCAAGGGAGGAGGAGGGCATACGTGTAATGCAACTAATTGCACAACCTGCAAGCGATGGGAAAACCATCGACTTGGAAAGAAGAACCCAAACGACCTGAGGTTCGAGTGCCGTCACTCTGTTTGTGGCAAACGTTACAAATCAGAAGAGTCAAGAAGAGAGCATGAAGCAACAGTTCAACATACCTGCTCACCTGATTCCTGTGCCCGTTGTAAGGAGATAGCCACCCGCCAGGATGAAAAGGGAAAAGAGAAGGAAAAGCAAGGCATGGAATGGAAGGGATGTTACTACATACATTCACGTGTTTGTTGACCACCTTGGCTACTGGCTGGAGCGAGAAGGCTCGGTCGAAAAGTTCAGCAACTTTGGCATTGAAACCACGCACGCCGATCTCAAGCGGATGATGACGCAGTCAACACAAGGCTTCGCGGGAATCAATTCCGGTGATTGTTCTCTTCCGCAGCAGCTCCTTGAAAGGCAAGCGCTTTGTGCTGAAGCTGCCGCTGCCTCTCCCGTTGTAGCAAAAGTTCAAGGTGCTACACAAAGAAGTGAAAGGTCATGGGCAGAGAGAAATCTTGAGCATTTTCCCGACCTTCAGAGATATATAAGAGAGCAATAAAAGCAAGCATACCTGTTCATTAAACTCATGTGGCCACTGCAGTGTGCCATGCGCATTGAAAACTTGGTGACGAAGGCTGATTTTTGTCCTGAGCCTCTTGAAATCGTAGGACACCGTTACTTCGGGCGGGCGTGAGCTCTGCATAGCCGCCATCCGTGAAGTTTTTTCTCCTCATGTTTAATGGGAACGGTGAAGCCTGAAACTGTTCCTCCGTCTTGTAGTGCACGGACTCAGTTGTTCCCCAAACAAAAGCATGAAAGGGCGGAGGTACCACTACTGCAACAACAACTGGAAGCTTTCGTGGCTCTTGAGTCAGGTTCTTACAAATCTCCTGCCACAGGCAGCTAAACACAAAATAGCTTATGTCTTCCTCAGCGACAAACACCCCCGCTCCTTGTCTTTGTTGTTGTTCTTCCATCGTCGATCGCGTCGTGTCTTCCCTTTCTTCTTTTCCCCCTTTTTATCGTTTTTTAGAGTTTTTTTTTTTCGTGGCTTTGTCTTTTCAACAAATGCCAATTAGCCAAAAAACCCATATTTGGGCCCGCCCGCCCGCACCACCACCTCTCGCCCGGCCATCACCCATCCGCACAAAAAAAGCGCAGCAGCAAGGAAGAGGACAGCACACACACACTATATGTGGAGACACAGCATGCGGCGCAGCAGGTGCCCCCTGCTTTTTGGGCCTTTGCGAGGAGGGGGAGGGGGAGGGGGAGGAGGACCCTTGGCCAGCCCTTTCTGGAAGGCCTCCTCCTCTGCTGCATTCTCGACAGGTCCAACCCACAAGTGTTTTTTTGTTTCCTCCTCCACCACCACCACCACCACCTTCATGAGAGTTGTGGTGGAAGAAGTAGAAGTAGTAGTAGTGCACTTTGACTGACTCTGTTTGTTGCCTTGTGTCAAGATCTGTACAGAGCCCTCACAGAGGCCACAGAAGACCAAGCGGAGCCCGGCTTGCTTCGTTTGGCCGACAACCATGCTTGGCCCATCGGCAGCAAATTAGGCATGCAACTCATTGTTCGCGAGTGTTATCCGCGAATCTTCGAACTTTCACAGCGACTGGCCAAACAGACGATTGGCGGCAGCGGCGGTGTGGTGTTCAGCGGAAATCCAGGAATCGGTGAGGGCCACGACGACTTGTTTGCTTTCCTTCCTCCTCTAACTTCTCTCCCCTCCCCTCCCCTCCCTTCTCCCCTGGCAGGAAAGAGCTGGTTCCTGAATTACACTCTGTGGAGGTTGCTTCAGCAGAACAAAACCGTTTTGGTTGAGTCAGTCGCACAAGCCAGAGTTTGGCTGTTCAAGGAGGGTCAGGTCCGAGAGGCTCCCTTTGAGGACAAGAAACAGATCGTGGAGCTCTTTGAGACAGTGAGAAATGATACAGATGCATGGTATCTGTTTGACCCATGCGGCGACATTCCCAGAGAGCCAAAGGAAATGCTACCTTTTACGGTCGTTGCGGCTTCTCCCAATCCACAACACTATAAGCAGTTCTACAAACGTACAGCAAACAAATACTACATTCCCTGCTGGTCTTGGGAGGAGTTGAAAATGCATGTGCCACATGCAGCCCAAACGGTGGCCCCAGGTAAACCGTGTTTTTTGTTTTGTGCTGTTTTGCTTTGGCAATTGTGGTGTGCTGATGTGGGTTTACTGGGGACAGGTCTTACCATGGATGAGGCGTATGACCACTTCAAGATTTTCGGTGGCATTCCTCGTTACGTCTATCGAACGAGCGAACAAGCCAAGAGAACGAAACGGGAACTGGATGGCAAGATTCAGCAGCTGGATATGCGTGCCCTCTCCCTGGTCCTAAATGACCTGGAGATGATAAGATACTATCAAGGCCGGCTTTCATACCAAGTACTGCAGTATGAAGTGGACCCTGAAACTTTCGAATCGAAGGGCATTCGTTATGCATCGGACTACGTGGGAGACGCAATTTACGAGCAGAAATTGAAGAACAATCAGTCAGAACTCGGGCGAGCCATCCATGAGTTGAAAGGGGCTTTGGCAGGCGAGATTTTTGAGCGCTATGCCACCTCACGCCTTGCACCGGGAGGGTGCTTCCGCATTTATCCTTTGCATCCTGCTGGTGGAAAGGCGGCTTGGCTGAGGATGCCTGCCCGATCGAAGACCTCCTACGTGGGCTCGCTGAGGGAGATGAAAGAATGGGAGGAAGTCGGCGCGGAGGAGATCTTGAAGTGTGCACCAAACTTTCCGGTGATCGATGCTCTTTCCGAGGAAGGTGCGTTCAACTTCACGGTGACCAAACGGCATGGCATCAAGCCACAGCCCTGCAAGGAGCTTTTGACCAAGCTCGGAGTGGGCAAAGACAAGCCTTTGAAGTTGTATTGGGTGTTGCGGGATGGCGAGGGGCAGGACTTTCCCAAACAACAATTCACAAACCCCCCACCAAACAACACCCAACCCTCTCAGCAGAAGGTAACTGACCCTCGTTGTCTTGTGGTGGCAATGCCAGACGGTTGTGCTAACGCATCGTTGTTTTCCGCGTTTTCATAGAGGGGTGGCGGCGGCGGTGAGGACAACGATTTCATTGAAGCGCGGCTTCATCAGTTTGCTTTGGAGCTTCCCACACTGCACTATGCCAGCATGAACAAGTCTGAGCTTCAAGATTTGTGTGCGAAAAAGGGACTGGCCACGAGTGGAACCAACAGTGAGCTGATATATCGTTTGGAGGGAAAAGAGTGAACACCCACCCAGGCAAAAAACAAGGACAAGAAGAGGGGGAGGGAAAGGAGCATGATGATGTTCATTTGATTGTAAACAAGTTATTTGTTGGTAACTTGCCAGCCTCTTCTCTTGTCCTGGACCCGGATCTCTGCACTTTGTTGGGTCCTGCACGAGAATAAAAGAGAACACACAATTAGTACCCTGCTTTGTGCTCTACCAAGCGGAAGTGTTCAAGTGGGCGCGTGAACGTGGTTGCTGCGCCATGAGCATGTTACGCAATGCTCATGCTTGGTGGACAGGGGTTGATGCCTGGGCCGCCGCATGAACACAGCAGTGTCGGAGCGCGGGTTCTCCACCTTTGTTTATGTTCACCCCACAAACAAATTAAGCGGAGAGAAAATTAAAAACAAAAAAAAGAAACCGGGAAGAGGCGTTACTCCTGCAGAAACTCGCCCTCCTTTCCCTTCAAAAAAGAAAACTTTTCTTCTGTTCGTTGGAGGAGTTGTTCATGTATCACCACCTATCATGTCGGAACAGCAAAGCCATGCCCCAGGGGATGAGAACGACAGCAAAGGCCTGGGAACAACAGACAAAGAAAAAACGGGTGTAATGCCCTCTCTGGCGACAACCGTGCGGCCCGAAGACGCTTCTTCAAGCATGGCCGAGGCAAGAGCGGCTACGTGGAACAGAAGCGCCTTCCGCAACATACACTCTCCTCAACGCATGTTCATGTCCGACCCAAGTTTGAGCACTTTGAAAGCGCCGCCCTCTCCTGGTGCCTCCTGTTGGAAGCAAGGTTGTCATTGCCACAACTTTGTGTCAAACTATTGGCAAAAGCACTTCTGTGGGAACTGCTTACACGAAGCCACCTTTCATCGAAGACGACGGCATCCTCTTCCCCCTTCCCCTTCCACTCTTCTCCAGCTGAATGATGGTAACAACTTCAACAACAACGCTGGTGAAGAGGATGAGAGTATAGAAGCTGATCTGGTGAAGATAGATAAGGAGGAGAGGTATGACCGTAGTAACGTTAAACAAAGAGAGATAGAGGGAATGGGAGCAGTGGGACCGAAACCATCGACTACTTTTGCAGCAAAAAAGGACGAGGTGCAACAGTTACGCGAAATGATTACTGAAGACCTGTTTGCCAAGTTGGGTCAGCACAGCATGCCTGCTGCTTTATCTCCTTCGTCATCTTCTCCTACTTCTTTTGTGGATAGAATAGCTGCTCGCACGAAACGACCCAAAAAGAACAAACAGCTTTTGGACCAAAACAAAGAAACGGTTATCATGAGATCTTCCTCAGCGCCAGGCGAAACGATTGCTGACGACGTGGCGTGGATGTTTGCTCGACAACGAAAGAAGAACAAACAAAAGCAACAAGAACATATGAAACGTGATGAAGAACAAGATGAGAGGAGAACATGGCTGAAAGAAACAGAGAAACAGCGAATCGACGACCGATGCAATATAGCATTTGTAGATAGTTTTAAGAGAGTGATAGAGGAGATAGTGGAAGAGCAACAAAAACTAGAGCTACAACTAATGGCTTTAAGCCAAGTCCTGGACGAACTGGAAGCATCGAAACAACAACAGTGTATTTCCGTCGATTGCTGTTTTACGGAGGGACAGCGCGCAGAGTACGTGATGTTAAGCAGAAAGAGAAAGCAAAGGTATCTCCACCTGAAGAGCAAGCACCACAAGGAACAGAAACTTCGACGTGAAGCGGAAAAAGATCTACGAGAAGCTACCTACGCTCGACGTAAAACGGAAGCCGAGTTGATGGGCATCAAACAGTGGTTACGTGGACAACCTAGTTTCGACCGTCTGCCAGCTTTTCTCGACATTCCTTTCAATGCTTCGCTCGTGACAGGCTCTATTGGAGGTGATGACGGAAACCTCGACTCGAGTGATAGCGAGGATGAGCCATTGTGGGACGTGGACAAAGACGAAGAATACATCATGGAAGCACATCGTTGTGTGTGCGCGAACGAAGCAAGCAAAGAGGGGAGAATTATGACAACGCAGAAAGAAAAGGATAAAGAAGTTGATGGTGATGGCAAAGAGGAAGAGGACGATGTTTATGCCACAGAATTCAAAGAGGAAGACGAGATAATGGTAGAAGAGGAGTTAGAGGGAGATACACCTAGAGTGTTTTCATTGGGCTCTCCTCCACCCAGCCTGTTAGGCAACATCAGCAGCTCCTTGGCCAAACTCAGCAGCAGCAACCTGTGGACTGAAGAACTGAGTGCTTTACTTCGAAAACCCAACAAAAAGACCTACGATGAGGAAGGGAAGGAGAGTGATGAGAATGGCAGTGATGGTGGGAGCGAGGTTCGGTCGCTAACAGCTTCTTCAACCTCTTCATCTTTCTCACCAGCTGCTCTTAGCCACTTGGTATCGGATTCTTTACCTCAGCAACAACATTTTACAAAGATGCAAAGACGATGGCACACGTTTCATCCAAGTTGCAGGGATTCTAGTTGCACACCCTCACTCATAATGACCGCCATCAACAACAAGCTAAAGAAGAAAAATCCTACAATATTGGAGGATAACGATAAAGTTGCAACAAACAACGAGCTCCTGTATTTAGAAGAAAAAAGGGCTCATGAGCAGTGTAAGCGAACATTGGAGCAGAGAATTGCCGAGCTGGAGAAACAGTTAGAAATTTATCAGAACGAACAGAAAAAGAAACAGATAAAGTGGGATCGAAGGCAACACAAAAGAAGGTCATCGGCTTTCCATCAAGTCGTTCCTCTTATCTTTGCTGCAGAGCCTCCTCTCGATCAATTAGACGATGAAGAAGAGGGAGATGCTCTAGAGAGCATCGCAGATCAGCTCGTCAAAGCGCAAAAGCTCATCCTCTCCGCCACTCACCAGGTCAACGACTTGTCCAACAAAAAGCCAAGTCAATACCCAGCTAGAAGACAACAACAACAACGAGAAGCAACAACCGATAGAAGAAGAGCAAGAGAGCACCGCTATCGGCGGCACAATGCCTCCACCTGGGATCATCGGCAGCACAGCAGGTGCCAGTTGGAGGAGGCAGAAGAGAGGAACGGGGAGAAAAAGGCTGAACGTACGAGAAGGAGAGGTACCGCACGCAGCTTGCGGCGTGCAACCATGCGGCGATGGACAATGCACCCTGCTGAGTTTCAACGTTCCTCTTCAGCACCAAAGACAACAATGTACAAAGAACAAGAGGCGAATAAAGAAGAAAGTGTCTAGCAAAAGGAGATAGGAGGAGCTCTGTTCAAACTTGTAGTTATGTACACCATTTGTAGACAACAACACAATATATCACTATCCATTCAGCACCCACATCAGCGTATCAAAGCTCATGTGAGGCAGCCAATCCACTCTCTCTTTGTCTTTTTCTCGTTCTTTCTTAGCCTCGTTCTCTTTCTCTTCTTCTTCGGTCTGTGTCCCAACCGACACCATACATACACACTTCCTCCAATGTTCTACTTCATCGTCGTAGTCCTCCTTTCTCTTGTCTTGCATGCCTATTTCTTTCTCCTTTTCCTTTTCCTTCTTGTCGTGTTTCTCCTCCTTCACTTCTTCGTTTTGTATCCGTGCTTCTTGTTCCGCTTGGATAGCTTTGATGAGTTGCTTCAGCTCTTCGATGATCTTTTCTTTTTCTTCCAGCCGCTCATGTAGACCTTTCATCTTCATCTCACTTTCTTCCAACTCCGCCATCAGCGTTTGTTCCAACTCTTGTTTGAACTTTTCGCTTTCCTGGAGCGACTTGAGAGCAGCATCATAAAGTCCTTTCAGCCGTTCATTTTCCTTTGCGATCAATTTCGCGTTCTCTAATTCCAACTTGAGCTTCTCTACCTCTTCTTGTGCTCTCTTTCGTTCCTCATCCATGATGCCCAGCACCTCTGATTCCATGTTCTTCAACGTTTGTTTACTGAACGATCTAGTCTTGGTTCTCCTTCTCCTTCCGCCGTTTTGGTTGCTCGTCTTGTTGTTGCCACGTTCGTCATCCTCCGCGTTGTTGGGATTGGAAGAAGAAGAGATGGAACGTGCACGAGCTAATGTTGGCGAAGAGTCTGACGCGAGGTCGTTCTTCGCTCCTCCAGCCAAAGAGTCTCTTCGTTCGTTTTTGCTAGAGAGAGGAGAAGCGCCACCACCACTCATGTGTTTCACCCAAAGTTGAACGGTGGACAGGTCAACTCCATTCTCGTCGTTTGTTGGATGATTGCCATCAGTAATAGCTGAGAAAGCGTTGTTGGAGCTGTTGCTGTTGTAGTCATCGAAAGGGAACTGAATGGCATCGGATGAGTCATCTTTCCGAGCAAAAGACATAGTGTCAGTGGATTGGTTCTTCGAAACCATTTGCCACTCTCCGCTCTTGTCTGTTGCCGATGATGAAATTGAAGCCTCGCTCCTACTGTTGTTCTTGCCTCCCATCACAAATAGGCCGAACAACAACAGGGTACTTAAGGAGGAGCTCTTTCGTTTGTCATTCCCCGAGGTCTTTTGGATGCTAGATTGAGGCTCATCTTCGAATTCACCCTGCGCCGCTGCTGCAACCATTTGTCCGTTTTCAATGGCTTGGAAATGTTGGCTTCTCTCTTTTTGCAATTCCTGTTCGCGCTTGTAGAGAAAGTCGGAAACGCAGCGTTCGATCTGATTATGAAGTCCTCTTTTGAGTTCCTCCTCTGCCAATGTCTCTATGACCTTCTTCTCTAACTCCTCCGCAAATACAAATAGCTTCGACACGTTCTTGCTCGCTGGTCCTCCACGAGGGGTGCCATTAGCTTGGATGGCTCGTTGCACATGGCGTTGTTGTTGCGGAGACATGGGTAAGCCCTCCCAACTGGCGCTTAAAGAAGACGCAGAGTCATCCTCGTTGATGTAATCCTCTTCTTGCGGCATGTCTTCAATGTCGCTGCCAGTGGAAGTAGGATGAAGTTTCACCTCCTCTGATACAAAGTTGGGACCAGACATGGCTATAGACAAAGAACGGTGAGAGGGAGAAGAAGAGCGCGGAGAGAGAACTGGCGAAAGAAGAGATGGAGAGATAGAGCTTCGTGAGCCGGAAAGAGGAGAAAGAAGTTGGGTGTGAAGGGGTGTGGGGCTGAGAAACTGAGCTTCATCAATGGTTCGTTGAAGCTTGGAAATGTTTTCCTTGGCTTCTTGCAGTAACAGCTGATTTTCTTTGTTTTGTTCTTTCCATCTCTTCTCTGATTGGAGCGATTGATTCATCATCTCCTTCATCCTTTCATTTTCTTCGCTATAAAACACGACCTCTTTGGTCAAACTGTCGTTTTGTCGCATCATCTCTTGTAACCTGTCCTTCATCTCTCGCAGCTTCATGTCTTTGGCATCGATTTCTTTAATTATCTCCACCTGTCGTTGCTTCAAGTCCTCCGTGGCACCAGTTCGTCCTTTCTCCTCTGTAGCCGCTTTGGGAGATTGCTTCTCCTCGATTTCATTTTCGCTCTCCGAGTCCATCAGCATGTTATTGATGATGCTCGTCCCATCCGCTGCTTGTTTCTTCTTTTGTTGTTGTAGTTCTTGTTCCTTCAACAACTTCTGAAGAACGGTCACCTCCTTCTTCAATCGTCTGTTCTTATCCTTCAGCTCGCTCAGAAGGGATTTGTACCGCACTATCTCTGATTCAAGATGTTCCATCTCCCTCGTCAGCCTCTGCACCTTTTCCTTGTGCTTGGCCATCGTTTTGCTCTCTACCTCTATTTCCTGCTTGTCTCCCTCCAACTCTTCTATATAGTCCCATAGCTTCACTTCCAGCTGTTCTGTCAGGTTGACTTTGGACTGCAGCAGCCGCTGGTTCACATCCAGTTCTATTTCAAGCTCCTCGATCCGGTTCTGGTACTGCTGTTTGAGCTGAGTCAACTCGTCGATAGTTTGCTGTTGGAACTTGACCCGTTGCTCCCATTGCTTTAGCACCAGGTTGTCATTGAGCATGGAGTCCTTCTCCTCTATCAATGCTTGGTTCTTTTCCACTAGCATTTTGCCTATCTTTATAGCCGTCTCAAAGTCGCGTTCCCTTTCCTGAAAGTACTTGTACAACATCTCCAGGTCGTTCAAGATGAAGAGCGAGTCAAAAGAGGGCTCGGCGTTCTTGTCCTCTCCTTCTTTTTTTCTCCTATTGTTATGGCTAGCGAAATAGCCCAGCTCTTTGCAGTCGTTTGTGTTGTCACCGGAGCCCTGGTCTTCTTTGTCCCCTCCTTCTCCTTCTTCGGCCGCTTGTTCTCCTTCTGGTTTTTGCGTCATTGGTCTTATAACGTGAGGATTGCTATTTCCTGGATCCGAGCAAAAACAAAAAAAAATATGAGATAAATAAAAGACAAAGGAGAAAGGCGGAGAGAATTTGAAAGGGGCTACGAACGAAGCTTCTCTATGACTTCTTCAAATAACTGCAAGTAATTGACGTCATCGTCTTCATCCTCGTCTTCCTCGTCTTCCTCGTCATCATATTCGTCGTCATCGTCCAACAACAGGTCGTCCTCCGCACTCAGTCTTTCCACGTCGACTACTCCTTCCTCCTCATCCTGCTCCCCTTTTGGGCCAGAAGCCCCAAATACAGATAACATGCTCTTGTTCACCCCTGCTGTTTTTTTTTTCTCTCTCTCTTTACAGTTGATGCATCAAAGACAAGTACAAAGGCCAAACCCTTCTACTTTTTTTTTGTTTGCTTGTTTTAAAACAACCACAAACAATAATACAAAGCACAAGGCTCTCGAATCAAGGGAGAGGGTAAAGAAAGGGGCAGGCCGACTGCTCCCCTTTCTTTTGTTTTCTCGTTCTTTTCGGAAATTGTTTCGATTTTCTTTCAAAAATATTTGGTAGGTTGTCGACAGATACTCCAGAATTTCCCGGCTGGGATCAAGACCCCTCTTGCTAGATCGATCCGATGATTTCTTCGAATATGTGGAATGGCTCCTCATATTGCTTTGCCCGAAATTTCGAGGAAGAAAGTTTACAGTGGCCGGTTTGCCCGGTGGTGGTGGTTCTTCTTCGTTGATCCCCGCCGCCATCAGACCTGGCTTGTTTTTTTTTTTTTTTCCTTGTGAAGAAGGAAGATGAGTGCCGGTAGGTTGCGAGAACATTGGAGAAAAGCGTCCTTGGTGAAGGACTCTCTGGTCGATACATTCACACGCCACAAAACCTTTTTTACCGTTAGCGGAACCGTTCTGTCATGCTTGGCAGGTACCTTTGTTTTTTCCCCATGCCCTCCTTGCAGGTTCTTGTTTTGATGGTTTGTATCACTGTTATCACGTAAGCTTGGTTCAGCTATGCCGCCCGTGTGAGACACCAAGCCGTGCTGGAACGGCACTTGCACGAGCTAAACGAAAAGCTAAAGAAGAACAACATTCAAGAACCTTTGCCGCCAAAGCTTCCTCCCTCCAAACTTTATCAAATGGGCAGTGTATCCTTTTTTTCTTTCTTCGTCTCATTTTTTTTGATGTTCCTCCATCGTTTTTTGCTGGTATGTTTGCTTGACTTGCTGATGCTAGACGTTGGTGTGGACTGGAGTAACTTTCGGTTTTGGATACTTCCTCGGCAGAATACACTCCTCTGGGGTTGGCGCTCGCACAATGGCGCTTTGGTCCCGCCTCAAAAGCAAAACCACTCCGCATGACAAACACGCGTTACCCTCCTCTTCCTCCAGCAGTTTCACCACGTCGGCCAGCTTACGGCCGGCTCCTCCCTCTTCCGCTCCTCGCCCTGTAACTACACCTTCCACTTCCACTTCCCACACCACTCCATCGACACCCTCCTCTTCTCCTTCTGCGACTGCTCAACCCCCTGCCATCAAGTAGAGAACAACCAAGTCTTGCCCGCTGAGAGAGAAAGAACGAAGAAAAAGGAACTGCGCTGGTGCACTTGCTGCGTTTCCACAGAGTTTTCCCTTTACACGTTTTTTTTTAAGTTTTCAATTTTTTTTGCGAGAAAGAGGAAATCATTCGGAAAGAAGAAAAAGCACAATACACATCAACCAAAGCTCCTACAAAAATAAAGTGTGGCCCCACCGTACCACTCCTCCGCACAACACCCGTCACTACTGCTACCCCCCATGTTTAAAACAGCTTTCTTGGATCTCTCCCCAAGGATGAGGCAATAATGAACCCCTTCCTTTCACGTTATTCCGTTTCGTTTCCTTTGTGTTTTATTTTAGCTGCAGAAGAGAGGAAGGTGTTATCAGTACGAGGAGGAAGAGAAGAGCGAGGAGGGAGAGAAGCTTACTTCTTGTTGTCTGCAGGCTTTAGAATCTGCGTATAACAGAAAAAAGTTGGGTGAGTGGAAAAAATCAACATGTGTGAGTGGACAGAAGTACAAACCTGGAATGAACACATCAGAGTTTCATCCACGCTCATCATCGCTCCGGCGTTATCGAACTCTCCACAGTAGTTAGGGGCAGAGAAAAGGGTGACCAGCTGACGCTTCGCAAAGAACTCGTAACCGTCTTCCACCACCTGATGTGCCCTACAGATTAAGTCCAAGTCGTGCCTCTTCAAGAAGTTGGTTACAACGTCGGCACCAAACGTATAAGACACTCCGCGGTCATTCTCTCCATAGCCTTGGATTTGCTTGTCGGGATCGCTCCACAACAAATCGCACAGCAACCCTGTTAGTTTTTTTTTTGTGCTTAGTGAGTAACACACAAAGGAAAAGAAAGAAGAGGAGAGAGACCTTGATCAGGAACATCCGTTGGTCGTACGATCCTACGAATTTGTTCCATGGTTATCAAATCCGGTGACAAGCCACCGTGCATGCAAAATATTTTCTCATCAATGATGGCAGCAATAGGGAGACAATTGAAGCATTCCGTGAAGGTCTTCCAAAGCTTTACGTTGTATCTTCGTTTACCTGCCGATCGCACAAAAAATAAGAATGCTGAGAAGAGAGAAAGAGACTAGGGAAAGAGATGCTCACATTCATCGTAGAAGCCATAGATTCGGTTGATGGAAGCGCACTCATGGTTTCCTCTCAAGATGAAGAAGTTTTCGGGGTATTTGATTTTGTAGGCAAGAAGAAGACAGATAGTTTCGAGGCTTTGCTTTCCACGATCGACGTAGTCGCCCAAAAAGAGGTAGTTGGCATCGGGTGGAAAGCCGCCGTACTCGAACAGCCTCAGCAAGTCATAGTACTGTCCGTGGACATCCCCTGCAAAAATAATTTCAATCAATCAAAGAAGTGTACTGCCTAGAAATATTGGCAGCGAGGGGGGGAAAAGAGTAGAAAAAGAGGCAGGGAGAAAAAAAGTGACGATGAAGGGAAAATGGTGGCGGCGAGTAAGTACCACAAATTTTGATGGGAGCTTCCAACTCCAACAGAATAGGTTGACTGATAAAAATCTCCCGCGCCTTCATGCAAAGGCTTCGGATTTCCTGTGTCGTGAGTTGCACCTGCCTTCCTGGGCGACTTCCCCTCACCTCCAACAACCTCTCAATAATGCTATCTACATCCAAGTCGTCCGTCATTGATGTGTTGTAGTTATGGTTTGTGCTTCCGTAATTGTTTTGTCTGGTGGGGGAGGGGATCAATCAAGAGAAGAAGGGGCGTGAGTGTATGATTGGAGTGCCAAGATTAATAGAGAGCGGCAATAGGGAGTGCCACAACAGAAAGAGAGAAAATAAAAAAAAACCAACACAAGAGGGGAAAATAGAGAAGGCCCAAGAGATTCCGCAACAGAAGGAAAAGAACAAATCAAAAAAAACTTTTCGATACCTCTTTCTCCGCCAAAATAAAAAAGAAAATAGCGATCAACCACTCCCCCTGTTTTTTTTGTTCGCTCAAATCACCACAAGCCTCTTCTGGTCGTGGCAGACACTACTCCCTTTCTTTCTTTCGGTTTGCCGTCTTTCCTTCCTTTTTCCTCCCACACTTTTTTTTTCTCTCTCCACACGACAAACAAAAAAAAAAATTGTGCTACTTTTTTTTGATTGATTTTGTTTTTGATTGCATTTTTCTTTTGCCCCCGCCCCTGCAAAAAATGTATGAAGGGGGCAAGAAAATATTGCGGAGTTCATTCGACCAATCTGGTGGTGACACGTAAGCCCATGGGGGCAGTTTGACCCCTCAATGCAGCACACCGGTAACGCTTTTCAGGCAACAGGAAAGGGCGGGAAATGGTCTACAAAGAAAAAAGAAAATACAGAGAGAGAGAGATTTACAGGTCGTCAAACTCGTTGATTTGGGAACGGGACTGAAAGTCAGAGATGGCATCGCGGAGGTTGGAGAACACCCGCTCGATGCTGGGAATGCCAACGATGGTCATGTAAGGGGAAGAAGATGAAGTGCCTTTGTAGATGTCAATCCGCCCTGTTGTATATAACAGTCGATCAAAAACAGTTTGAACAAAAGAAGGACAAAGTTAACAACCTAAAGAAAGAAGAGAAAAAAAAGTGGCAAAGAGAGAAAAGGAAAAAAAAAAGCAACGCACCAATGCCGCTGCAGCCGGGAGAAAAGGACAAGTCACGTATGTCAGACAATTCGCAGTACTCTATGGTTTTGGAGAAGCGCCCCGTCTCCCTTTGAATGTACTTGGAGGTGATTATCCACCGCGTTTTCCGCAGCCAGTCCCAAAAGCCCATGAAGAAGGAAGTCCCTCCGCGATATATGATGGTGTAGTCCTCCTCTTCTTCGTCCAGAAACGGCTCGTACATCGTTGTCGAAGCTCCTCCATGTTCCATTTTCTTCTTCTTTGTGCCAAGCCACCACTCCACGAAGTAAATAAATAAATAAATAAATAAATAAATATAAATGACCCGTGCTCGTTGCGCAGAGGAACGACAGAAGGAGTCCTTCTCTCTCGCGTGCCTTTGCCACAAACAAATTTTCTTTGTCGCGTTCCTTTTTCTTCTGCGTTCCTTTTTTTTTTTGTTTTTTGCACAGTGTTTATCGACGTTTATCGCAACAATTTTTTTATTTTTATGAGGCAAGATTTGGCGGCTGATTGTCTAACGGAGAGCGCGCGAAATTGTCCTAAAGATGGTTGGACACTTTTGCTTCGCGTCCACAAAAATTTTAGCAAGAATGCCACAATAATTATTGTGGAGGATAAAAGGGAGAGGAAAAGAGGATCTTCGCTTCGTAAGCCTGCCCTTTTTGTCTTCTGGTTTGCAGTGAGTAGCAGAAAAGATGGACCTTTATCCGGAGGAGCTGAAGGAAGATCCAGTGCCAGTGGTGAGCCTCGTGGGAGCGAAGAAATACCATGCCGCCCTCCAAAAGAACCTCTCCGTAGTGCCTTCCCTCTTTGATGAAGGCCAGCGACCCATCTTCTACATCCTCAGCTCCGAGAGGGAGGAAGGTTTGCCCAAGAAGAAGAAGCAAAAGAGCGTGGCTCCCTCTGTGGTCATGGATGACCAGCCTGGCATTCTAAAGGGCAACTGGATGTACAAAAACTCTAGAGTGATGCCCGCCGTTGTTGTCTTCATCTTTAGCGAGTGGGCCAATGAAAAGAAGTGGAAAGAGAAAGAACCCGAGTTCTGTGCCTTCTTGGAGAAAGCCAAGTACATTCTACCTCGCGCTGTTCAAGTCTTTAATGTCTCACTTTCTTCTCTCTCTCTCTCTCTCTCTCTCTCTCTCTCTCTCTTCTGTTTCTCCTCCTCC
>JAVKOQ010000728.1:0-10000 GCA_031835245.1 Balamuthia mandrillaris
AACTACAGGAAATATAATTATAAAGATAAAATGTTTTCAAAACCTTAACAAGCTAACTTACAAAAAAGAAAGAGGAAAACAAAGTCAATAGAAACACTTAATAAGCTAAAGTTCTTGCTATCATTATTAGACACATTAGCAATATAAGCAAATATCATTGCAAAGAAATTGTTGATAATACTGGAAATAAAATAAGTAGTAATTAACACTGTGATAAGGCCGGTGAGGGAACAACCCAATGGATACCAACTCGTTGTGTGCAGGGAAAAGACCTTTAATAGAATGAAAGAAAGAAATATATATACAAGGAGAGATAGGGATAGGTATTATGGGAGAGTGGTATAACAACACTAGCAAAATTCCCATAATGTCCTTGCCTACAACTCCATTATATAGATCCACCTATTTTGAGAAAATGAAAAAAATGGACTAAGATTCAAAATATAATACTTAAGAGAAAGAAAATGAAAGAAAGATGATGAAAATGAAAGAGAAAATAAGAAAAAGAAAGAGAAAAAAGAGAAAAAAAAAGACAAATTAGAAGCAAAAGAAAGTTTACAAAAGATAAACATCAACAAAAACACAAACCAATGATCAAAGCATTTAACAAGAGACCAAGTAATGATAATATTAAAAACATAGCAAAAGTATTAAAGTAAAACTTGATATTATTAAAAATAGAAAGCCTAGTTCAAACCAAGACAGAAAAAGGTGAAAGTTAGGTTTCCTCAGTTCAATGGACAAGAGGGAAAGTTTGACAGGAAGAAAAAAAGAGCTTTTATATTGGAGTTTTCCAACATTATCTAACATGTTGTGTCCTTCATGTATATAAACCTAAAAGAAGAAAATGAAAAAGGAACCATTTTATAGTAAAGAAGGGCTCCTTAAAAGCCAGAAATCAAGTGTTTATCAACAAAGCTACATTCTCAAGGTCAAAAAAGAAGTGTATAATATAATATAAATAAAACAAAGCTAATGCTAAAAAAGAAAAGATAAAATCAAAGCAGTTCTGGGTTTGTTTTTATCAAAAAACCCTGCTTCATATATATTATTTACTCTATTTATGTTGTTCTCTTCTTTTTCTTTGTTTTCTTACTCTGTAAGTAATACAAATATGGAAGATCTCATTAATAAACTGGTTAATATTATTTACATTAATTTGAAATCAAGATCATGTCACAACCTGGCCTTGAGGCATGTCAATCCCACTTTCTTACAACACTCACAAAGAAGAGATAAAATTGAGGTGATACTTGGATTGGTTAATGTCTAGATGATCATGAATGCCATCAAGGATCTTACACTGGTCGTCTGGAGGAAGAGACTTTTCCTGGTGTGCTCACAGAAGTAATGTTGGAATTGTCTGGAGGCACAGGGGAAGCTGAGGGGAACGTGGTGGGAATTCCAACAATTTCTATGCCAAGCTTTTGGATAATATCTCTACTGAAGATAACTTGCTCATTGCCAGAGAGGAAAAGAACATAGAAGTCGTGGTGGAAGTGACATGTACCACAGGCAACATGGATAAAAGTGACTCTACCATCTTGAGAAACTGTGGTATTGTTGGCACTGAGAGTAACCATAACAAGAGAATGCTTGAAGGAACATCAAAAAAAACACATGGTGATGTTAGGATGAAAACTCTTGAAGAAGCTCTAGTATCAAAGAATGCAGTGAAGTGATGACTATTCAATGAGTAGGGGACTCTAATATGTCTGAAAGCATGTAGATAGATCCCAAAAGGTCGTTGAGGACTTGTTGGTATTCAGTGTAAGAGTTATCAATCCGGAGGAGAGACAGAGAGGGACCAGGCTGACTAGTTGATGATGAAGCAAGAGGAGCTGTAGGAAGTGGTGCTGGAGGAGCAAAGGAGTTTTGTCCGTGTTGAAGGGCATTCAAGAATGATGGAGAAGAAGATGATGAAGAAGAGGATGAAGAAGATGACTTCTTCTGGGAAAGGAGATACTCATTTGCATAGTGTCCTTTAGCATTGCATTTGAAGCAAGTAATGTTGCTTTTATTGGGCTTGGAGGAGGTGCTGGAGGAAGAACCTGAAGGAGTGCCTGAAGTAGAAGAAGAACTGGAGGTGGAACCCAAAGAAGTGGGAATATTATGTTGTTGTACTTGATGAGCCTTAAGCTTATCGCAGTCCTTTTTATCATGATGATTCGTTTTGTGATAAGGGCAATACTTCTTGGGAGAGTAATGCTCCTTTGGAAGCTTTGAAGAGGAATTGCTGTTAAGTTCCGCCTCTTTGGCTATCACATGGTTGATGACATCGTCCAGTGATTGAGGCTTATTACTGATGGTAGTAGAAATGTAGGATACTTGTAGGCTGTCAGGAAGGAAAGAAGAAAACTTCTAAAGAAGAGACACCAGGTATGACTTGTTCACCATTCTATTACAAAGGGAACAAAAACCATCTCCAGTTGCACTGACTGACTCACCAGGCTTAGACTCGAAATTACTGTACTCATCTTGCATAATGGAGTCATACTCTGGGGAAGGAAAGTGGTCAAAGAAGAGTGCTTGAACAGTCTCCCAAGACATATCCAGGGTAAAGGTCCACTTGGCCCAATGGAAGGCATCATTGTCCATAATCCAACTGAAAAGGACAAGGTACTAAAGCTCAATAGGATATCAATGGAAATCCAGTGAGTTCTTGAATCATTTGAGGAAGGTGACTAGGTGATGCTTAGTAGGATCAAACTTGGGTAGTCTGTGTGGAAGAGGAGGAATTGGTCCTGACAAAGAAGAGGCTAAAGAGGGAGAATCAAAGAGAAGAGAGTGAGACTGCAGAGGAACCATCATTGTAAAGATAGTAGCAGCTTCAGAAATCAAAGTCAATGAGAAGGAGCATAGGAGAAGCTGGATGAAGTAGAGTCTGTGATTTGGTCAAGAAGTTGGATTCACTCTGTTAAGTCGTTGTATTCTTATCAAAGGGTTTGTATGTCAATCAATTGATCAAGAGTACTTACTCATAGTTGTTGTGATTGAAGTCACAGTTTGGCCTTAGGATCATCAGAAAACCAAAGGATTAGGAAGAGGTCGTTGCCTGAGAGGCAATGTAGGAGCCATCAGAACATAAGGACTGCAGAAGAACCAAAAAGGAAAAAAGAAGAGAAACTAGTGTATGAGGTCTGTGGAAATTGATATGAAGGTTGAAAAAAATAAGTAAACACCAGTTGTGGAAAGGATGGTTACTGCGCTTGTCAAAAAAAATGTTAGACAAAGAGAATAGAACCAAGAAAAGAAATAACAGAGTGATGAGAGCCCAATGTAATTTAATGCATTAAAGAGAAAAGATAAGTGTGTGATTTTGTGTGTGTTTGTTCTCTGTGTTTGTGAACTGCAACCTGAGTGAAGAAAATGAAAAAAGAACCAATTTATAGTTAGGAAGGGAACCTTAAGGACCAGAGATTGGGGGTTCGTCAGTGAAATTGCCAATTCTCAATTTCTGAGCTTGAAGAAACTTCAGAGAAAAAGACTGGAAACAACAGTTGATCTTTGGTGTTAACAAGATTGATTGAAGAGATGACGTTAGTTGTCAGCAGAAAATGACTGAAGAGAAAGAAGGAAGAACAAGGAGAAAAGAGTTAGTTATGTTGATAGTTGCCGAAATAAGGTTGGGTTCATTGACATTTTTTGACTTACATAACTCACTGTTACCTTGGCTTCATCTTTCATTGAACAAATCATCAGTTTTGCTCCTTTTTTTTACATAGTTACAATACCACTCGATTTTCCACAGAATTCACTACTAACAAAACGAAGTCACAACCATCAACTGTTCAAAACTGGTCTTTCTTTTATTATCCTATCCCTTTTTACAACCTGTCAAAATAACTATGACTAGACATGTCTATTTCAACATAGTACTATCACCACCAATTATCCTTCAACTATTGTTACTGAAAAGCACAGCTTCTTTAACTACTCCTTCATTCATTCTCTTCTCAACAGACAATCTGTGATCCTTGGTCAAGACCTTGTACTCATTACTAGCATTTTCACAACCCGGCCTTGGGTCATGCTAATCTCTCTCTCTTTTGTAATGCTTACAAAGAAGAGATAAGATTGGGATGGTTTTTTGTTTGCTTTTATTAGGAAGACCTGCTTTGTGTTTTTAATTCTATTATTCTCTCCTTTTTTCCCCGTTTTCCCTACTCCTTGACCAACACAATACTTAGATAATCCATTGATTGATTGGTTGGCATCAACCTATTGATCAGACACAGATCATGCTACATAATAGCATCAAAACTCCTGTTGACCTTGGTACTAACATTATATCAATATTCTTTGTTTTTTGTTATACCTCATATCTCCATGGTCTTTTTTTGTTTGTGATTTGTTTACTTTACTCTTTTATTTAATCCATAAAGCCAATACTTTATAATGGCTTAAACCCTTCAAGCTTTCATTACTTAATTTCTTTAATATTTGGTTAGGTTGTTTCTTGACTTTCTCCTTTCTTGTTGTTTTATCTCTCTGTCCTTTTATGCCTATATTCTCTATTCTTCTTTTTTGAATAATTGTTCTAGCTTAGATATTGCGTCTCTTTGCTTCTTCTTCTTTTTCCTCTCAGGACAACTTACAACAAAACACAAGATACTTTACTATCACCTATACTCTTCACTTTTAGTAAATTAAGTTCGGGTCTTGTACTTACTTTGTCTCTGCTATCATTCCCATTCTTATTTTACAACATTTTTTTTACAACTCATTCCAATTGACTACATATCTATCAAGTCTCCGCAATACTTAAGTCACTCTTTAATTCCCTTGTATAGTGTGTGTTGGCTTACTGCTAAGGTCACTTAGCTATTTGTTGCGTTTTCAGTGCTTGTTTCAAGCCCTTCCTTACTTAGAACTTATTTTTGACATATTGTGGACTCAGCTACTGTGATATCAACCTGGTGTATTTTATCAACCTGTGCTCTCATTAAAGGAGTTATATTTTATTGTTGGTAAGCCTCTCTACAATGTCTAACTTTCCTTCTTTCAGTACATCCATCAAGAAGGAAGATGTTCACCATGCTTTGGTGACATTAATGTTAATGAAAACAATTCCAAAGCTGCTTTTGCCTGCCTGCTCAAGAGAAAAGCTGAGTTATCTCTTATGATTGTGCAAGCAGCATTATCATGGGACTTCAGTTGTGAAGAATAGGATAAAAAACGTTTCAATGACTTATGCCATCAAAAGAGCAAACTGCAGATAGAGATGATCAATCAACTGACTGCAATTTGCAAAGAAAAAAGCAAGCCACCATTTCAACTGCGCTCAAACCTGCCTATCAACTTCTGGTTAACACTTCATCAACTTCTTATATTTCTCCCAAGGGTGCTACCTTCACAGGTACAGCTATGCCAAAGGTGATGAAACCTCTGCCTGTCACATTCTCCTCCAAGTGTTTTCCACTTAAATCCGCCATGGAAACTTCTGACGCTGGCTCCTCATCTGAGAGTGGTTTCGCTGAACCCTCAGACAAGACAGGAAGCAAAGAAAAATATCCAAAGCTTTCTCAAAATCTTCCAACCTTCAAATCTGAAGACCAAAGGAAAAGATAATCCTCTTATCTTTCAGAGCATCTACACTTCGCCCTTAAGCATGTTTTACCCAGAAAACCTTTGGCATTATGCCTTGATTTCTCAAATCAATGATCCATTGGCTCAGCACTGAGCCATCCAGAACCTTTGTCACCTGGAATGGCCTTGAAATAGGCTTTTAGTCACCTTCCATGACTACTTTGACAGCAGAAACCTGCAGAACACGCTGCATACAGAGTTCTGTCACTTCTCCTTCAAAACTGAAGAGTCTGTTCAAGAATTCTCAGAGCACTTCCAAGAGCTCATTAACTAGATGACCTATTCACCATAGCTTGAAGATATCTCTTTGAGGTCCAATCTCGTGATCAAGATCAGCACAACGGAAAGTTAGCAGGGTTATGAACTGAAATGGCGATTTGTACATCCGTTGGCGTTTTTCCGGTTTTTTGAGTGGCGGTTTTTTCAGACTTTTTTCACACACAAAAAAAAAGAATTTTTTTTGGAGTTTATTTTTTTTTTTAACAAACACATAAACAACAAGCACAACATGTCTCACCAACAAAGACAGCAACCAAGCAAAAGACGTCAAACACAACACACACGCCAAACACAACGCACACGCCAAACACAACACACGCGCCAAACACAACGCACGCGCCAAACACAACGCGCACAACACACACATCAAACAGAAAAAGCACCTCGAAAAAAAAAGGAAATGGTGTGGGATGAAGGAAAAAAGCTCCACTTCCGTTACTTTCCCTTCACACAAGAACCAGGCCCAAAAAACTTCGGGGATTCACCTCTGTCAATCATTGCATCTTTTTTTCTTTTTTTCACGAGCAAACTATTTGACCATTTAGTTAGTGATACAATAGCCTACTTTCAACAAAAAAATGGTGGTGAAGAAGAAGAACCTTTTTTGCTCACCAAAGAAGACCTCTACGCCTATTTGGCTGTGTTAATTGTGATGAGCATCAGCCCAAAGCCAGCGATTGAGGACTATTGGAAGAAATGCTCCATCCTAGGCTCACAGTTTGTCAAAGAGGCAATAGGAAGAAAAAGATGGAAGAGAATCCACAAGTGGTTGCACTGTAATGTGGAGAGTGTGGAAGAAAAACTGCGAAAGAACTTCAAAAAGCATTGGACACCCTACAAGTATGTGTGTGTTGATGAAGGAATGAGTCCGTGGAAAGGAAGAAAGAAAGGAGTTCGAGTCTTTGTGAAAGGAAAGCCCCATCCAAATGGAATCAAACTGTACCTTCTTGCAGATCAAACAACATATGTTTATGACTTTTGGACTTATCGAGGATACCAGCCAGCGACAAAACGGATTGTTACCGACTTCATTACAGCACTTCCTGATAAAGGAAAAGGATACACAGTTAGCATGGACTCCTATTATGGCAGACTCTCAACAGCAAGAGCACTAAGAAAGAAGAAGGTGTACTTTGTTATGAGCTGTAAGGCGGATAAACCTTTTTCACAACTGCATGGATTGCTTGCTGCAACTCGTGGCTCAATGGTATGGCGCTCTTCTTCTCGCAAGCTAATGGCCCTCTGTTGGCGAGATAAGAAGGTCCTTAATCTCTTCACAAACATGTTTCATAAACCAAGACAAGACACAAACAACATACCTCAAGTAGTGCACTTCTACTGAAGCACACTCAACTTTGTGGACCGTGCAAACGCAGCTCGCTTACGTTATTCCTTCAAACATCGCACTCCCAAGCATACAAGAGCCCAACTCCACACCTTGCTTTCTCTTGCACTCGCCAATGCCTATGTCATCTACAAAATGACCAACAAAAATGATGAGAAAGCAGCAAAAACATGCAAGGAGTTTCTTTGCCGGCTTACACATGCCTTGCTGGAAAAAGCAGGAGGCACAAAGAGGAAAAAGAGGAAAAGAAGTGATACCAACCATCAAGCAGGTGGAGGGATCCACTTTCCAGAGAGGATAGGGAAGCGAGGAACATGCCTCTGTTGCAAAGAAGTGGCTCAGCGCACCAGCCAACACACACGAAAAGGCCTGAAACTGCCAAACAATCTGCGTTGCGTGCTCTACTCCTGAAACCCCGGTGTATTTGCATACAGAACGAAAGAATTGCTTTGCGCTCTACCATCACGGTCTCTCTCAAAAATAAATACGCTCCCTTGCCATAATCCCTTCAATCTTTCCCCCTTTTTTTCTCAAATCTTTTTTGTCCGTGTTTGGGGAGTCTTTACACAGGTCATGACATCATCCAGGCCCACCTTTTTTTGGTAAGGCTGCCCGACAGTGACGTGTGCAAGAAATTTTTTACATCAATCGGACGTCAAAGAGATATTCTTGCTGTTCTCAGGAACGCCTTTCCTGAAGAACTTGTCTCAGGATTTATTTCTTCTTGCATGGCCAACCCCCTGACTTCTCTGGCTGATGCCATTGGCATCACCTTGGAAATAGAACCCGTCCTGAAGCCTGAAGCAAGAGAAAGCCCTCGAGACTTTTCCCTCCAAGCAGCTCAAACTACAACAAAGGGACAAGAACAGTAAACCTTGGTGCTCTTTTCACCGTACACACGGTCATTTCAGACAAGGACTGCTGAGTCCTCTCCAAAAAAAAGAGTGATGGATCCTCCTCTGCTACCTCTTTTGGTGTACCTGTTTGGCTGATTGCCACCTATGAATCTGGTTTCTGTTATGTTTTGGTGATCACCAACAGCTACCAGGTTCATCCCTCTTCATCAATTAGTTAACAAGACAGTGGTAGCTACTGTTAGTGCCTTCTATAGGGTCATATGTGATTTTGCTTTCCCAAGATTGTACAGTCAGACAACAGCTCTGAGTTAGTCAACAAGACCATGGCCACCATCAAGGCTATCTCTGGCTTTGACCACAGATTTATTGTTGCCTATCACCCACAAGCCAATGGTGCTGCTGAGGCCCACATCAAGCTTGCCAAGTCTGTCCTAATAAAGCTAGTCTCTTCTGATTGGAGTCACTGGTCCACTTTCCTTCCAGCTGCCCAATTTGTGATCAATCAAAAGCTGACCTCCAGGCATAAATCGACTCCCTTTGAGCTCTTTCTTGGATGCCCTGTCAACCTTTTGAGTGATTTTTCCAACATGGAATCCAATCCCTTCCTGAGGCTGACCACCTTGCACAAATTGCCAAGTTGCATTCTGTTGTCTGGCCTGCTGCTTCTGATGCTACCAACCTCTATAACCAGATTGTGCTTGTGATGCATGACTCTTCTGTTTCCTAAGCTGAATTCAATCCAGGTGACACTATTATACTTCATCATTCTGTCACCACCTCCAAGATGGATCCAAAGTATCTCAGCTCCTTCTTCGTCAAATGCAGAACCAAGAGTAGTGTATATAGATTAGTGGATATTACTGGCAACGAGTTGAAAGATCATATTCCTCCTTCTCTTCTTAAGCTAGTTCCTTTTTTCCTTCTGGTTCCTTGATACCCCTATTTTCTACTCCAATTCTTCCTGATAAGACCGATTTGGAATCTCAAGTCAACCCTGATGCTTTTAATGATGTTAATTCTGAGTCAAATGATGATAACAATGATGATTACTCCAAGTCCTACAAAGTTAGCAAAGTACTGACCACCATGGACCTGCCAACTGCTGAGAATACAAGGTCAGATAGAAAGGCTACTCTCCTAAGTATGACCTCTGGATTCCAGTCAAGAACTTCAATGATCTTCAACCTTTTAACACCTACTGGAAGAAGCTTCGTTCAAAAAGGGGGTAATGTTGGAAAACTCTAATATAATAGCCCTTTTTCTCTTCCTGTCGACCTCTCCTTCATGCCTATCGACCTGAGGAAACCTCTTGATGTCCAACTTCTTCTTTCTTGAACTTCTCCTTTCTTGTTGTTTTTCCTTCACTTTTAGTAAATTAAGTTCAGGTCTCATACTTACTTTGTCTCTGCCATCATTTCTGTTCTTATTGTCACAACCCGGCCTTGGGTCATGCCAATCCCTCTCTCTCTCACAACACTCACAAAGGAGAGATAAGATTGGGGTGGTTCTTGGTTTGCTCTTATTAGAAAGACCTGCTTCGTGTGTACAGTTTCTCTCTCTAATTCTGTTATTCTCTCCTTTTTCCCTCTTTTTCCTTCTCCCGTGGTAACGCAATACTTAGAGATTCCATTGATTGGCTGGTTGATGTCATCCTATCGATCAGACCGAGATCGTGCCACATGACATCCTTCTCCACTTTTGAGACAACAGCAATGCTCGTTGGCTTGAAAGTCAATGTCACGGTGTTGCAGCTTCTCCATCCTCATTGATCTTCTCCACTCTCAAGCCTCTTCTCCAGTCATGTTATGTCTTAATCAACTTCTTTCTCCTTGCCCTTTGCCCTGTTTGCTTTACAACAAAATCTTAGGAAATAGAGCAATTCTTTATAAAAGGGGCTGAAAAGTAGATGAAGAAGCAAGGTTATGAGGTT
>JAVKOQ010000729.1:0-15064 GCA_031835245.1 Balamuthia mandrillaris
TTCTCTTCTACGCTTCTCTCTCTCTCTCTCTCTCTCTCTCCCTTCTCTCTTGTCTTTTCTTTTTTGTGTGACTGCTTTCGTTAACGTATGCTAAAACCGAAGGAAGTGGAAGTATATTCACGAGCGATACAAACAGAGGACTCAGCCACATGTACCTCAGAAGGAAACGAGGAAGAAGTAGAGCCTTCTACTGTGGAGCGACAGGCCACCGACATTGAAAAGAAAGACTCTGTTGAAACTTCAGAAGAAACCGTAGCAGCCCCTAGCAGTGCTTCCGAGGAACCCACAACCATTATTGGTATCATCATCGCTTCCTCTTTGCCTGCTTTGTGGGTTCCGCTCACCTATCCACTCACTTTGGCAAACTCATTTCTACTCTTATTCCGTTATGGTATTTACAACGACAGAATTAAGCGAAGAGGAGAAGAAGAATGTAATGCAGTCCAACGAGTTTGTTCGCTTCTTTAGCAAAGCCTCCAGAAGACTAGAAAGAGCCCTCTTTGTTGGCGACCAGTGGGACATTATGTTGGATTACTCTGAAGCGGACTCCGAGACCACGTATGTTGCCCCTGTGTTCTTTGTGTTGGTTTTTGTAGCGTGGTGCGTATTAAAAACATTCATGTTAACCCATCCTTGTTGCTTCCTTTGCATGCAAAGCGAGGCGAAGAGAGAGGACAAAGTTCATCTGCAAACAACTTTGTTCGATGAGCGTTGGTGTAAGCATAGAGCAGTGACTGACGTGACATGCTCTCCTAAGGTTTTCCTCCTCTCCTTCCTATTTTTATTGGTGTGAAGCACTAAAACCATTTATCCACTTTGCATCAATCAAATTTGCTGTATAACAATGTGAGTACAGCACGCCGACCTGGTGGCAGCCTCATATTCTGCCAATGAAGCCGGCACACACGACCCCGATGGCGTTGTGTGTGTTTGGTCTGTTCAAAATATGCTTCAGCGGCCCGAATTTGTGTTCAACTGCCAGGTAAATTTCGTTATTCAGTTGCTGGTTGTCCATTTGTCCATCCCACATTTGCCTTTGTGCTATTCAACCATGTTCAACTGCTCACTTGTCTTTTTTTTTTTTGTGCCATTCATATCCAGTCTCCTGTCATGTCGTGCTTATTACCCAAGTACCATCCTACACTATTGGTTGGTGGCACATACTCTGGTCAGATTGTGCTGTGGGATACACGAGCTCGCAATACCCCAGTCCAGCGGACGCCTCTCTCGTCGATAGGGCACACCCACCCAGTGTACAGCCTATCCGTGGTCGGAACCCAAAATGCAAATAATTTAGTCAGCGTTTCTACTGACGGCAGGATGTGTGTATGGAGCTTTGATAGTCTTTTGCAACCACTGGAGGTGCTTGAGCTTCGAAACAGACAGAGCAAGTCAGTGACAGGAAGCGGCAACGTTGCACCCACTTGTATCGATTTCCCTGATGGAGAGGTCAATCAGTTTTTCACCGGAAGCGAAGAGGGTGTGGCTTACCAAGCTTATCGGCATGGAAGGTTACTTCATTTCTGCACCTGCTTGCATTATATTAGTTCTTACTATTTGTTCTCGAACAGCAAAAGCGGAGTGGATGAGCAGTATTGTGGACATAAAGGTCCAATAACTGGCATAAGCTTCCACCCTGCTCAGGGTTCTATTGACTTTTCGGATTTGTTCCTAACCTCTTCGATGGATTGGTCATGCAAATTGTGGAGCAGAAAGGTACCTTGTTACCTCCTGCTCTCTGTCTTTCTGTCATAATTCACTCATTCTACACATACAGGACACAAAACCGCTCAAATCCTTTGAAGATACCGGGGACTATGTGTACGACGTCTGTTGGTATGTACCGGCTCTAACTTTCAGTTATTTGTAACGGAGTTTCTCATATTGAATTGAATAGGTCGCCAACTCACCCAGCCTTGTTTGCCTCCGTTGACGGAACGGGCAGCTTACTTCTTTGGAATCTCAACGAAGACACAGAGGCACCTGTTGTGCGTCAGCCGATAGGCTCTCGCTCTCTCAACTGCTTATGTTGGACTCATTCTGGTAAAAAGATTGCTGTCGGCGACTCCGCTGGGGTGCTTTCAATTCTTGATCTCGGCGAGGTTATTTCTTCTCTCCTCATTTTTTTTCTCCTTTGTCGTAACCCATCATCTTTATGCAGATGGGTACGCCACGTGTGGACGATTGGGAGCGTATGCAAGCCACGTTGAGTGAGTTTGCAGTGGCACCTCAAGGACAGGAGGGTCCTTCCTCTGATTTTGTGGTGTGAGGGGATGCCTCATCATTGATGATGAATAAATGAATCTGTTCCCCTTTGTAACGCCTACATTAAACTTGCACATTTTGCAAATCTTGCACAAATGCACCACAATGGGTGGATGCATTCACGGGTGTAGGACCCAATGCTGCCGGACTCTGTCCGTACAGCTCCCTACCTTTCGCCACAATGATGTCCTGATGTGCCAGGAAACACAAAAGGACGTTCCTGGCAGCATGGATGTCTCTGTCTGCTTCCAGGCGACAACGGGGGCAACGGAAGACCTTCTTCCCTCCCAGTTTCTGGTGGATACGTCCGCATCTTCCACAGGTCTTGGAGGTAACAAAGGGTTTGATTTGGTGGGCTGGAGGCTGTCAGGACGACATGGAGGAAAACAAAAACAAACAAAAACAGGCGGCGGCGGCGTGCAAGCAGCAAAGGATAGAAACACCAGAGGCCACAAAGAACAGAAAATAAAAAAAGGTGGAGCAGTTGCTGCTGATGAAAGAAGAGAGAAGCATAACAACAAAACAACAAGAATAAAGATCGGCGCAACAACAACAACAACAACAACGAAGGGAGATGGAGGAAGAAACTGCTCAGGATGAGATTGGGTGGTTACTGGAAAGCATTTTGCTTTTGTTTCGTGTTTCGTATGTGGTAGCTCTGATTTGGGTTCCGCTTGCATTGGGTGCTCCCTTCCTTCTGTTGAAAAGGGTCCATTTTCCTTGTACTCACCCACTTATGCCTCTCTGTCTCTTGCAGGTTGGGTTGTTATTTACAAGTGTTGGATTCACAAATGGGAGTTTGTCAACGACATACTGTTCAACAGAGAGAACGAAAGGCAAAAACAACCCCCCCTCCGCTCCAAACGAAGATTGAGTGGCTTTGTGGCAACTGCTTCCCCTTCCATCGCCAGTGCTCGCACTTCCACAACTTCTACAAAGGAAGCCAAAGGCAGCCTGCGTAAGAGAGCCAGTTGAAAAGAAGACATTTCTTGTTGTACAAAGCGAATGAGAGCTGAGAGGGCTTGACGCGGAAAGATAGCAAGAGAGCGAGCCTCTCAGCAGAATCGAAAGCTCTTATCCTTTTCACTCGCATTCTTGTTGTTAATGAGGAAATTGCAAAGATAATCCAAACCGAAAAATGTCGATATATGTGGACAATAATTACAATATTGTATAATTATCGATTAACCCAAATAATACTATTCGATTCGATGAATCGTCGACAAAAAAAGATTAGCCATTGGCCTAGCCAAAAGGTGTTGCAAAGATAATCCAATCCATTTATTGTCGACTGAAATAACAACAGTAGCGTCACTGCGGCGGCGGAGGAGGAAAAGAAGGATTCTCTTAGCTCGCTTCGAATGGTTGCTTTTTGCACGTGTCGAAGAGGTACTTCTTTAAGAAGGTGTTTGTTAGTTGATAGCACAAGCAGGGCTATTGCTTGCACGGCTGGTGATTGTCTTGCTTTCTCTCTGGCAAAGCGAAAGTTTTGGACCAAAACTGCCGGTGGTCTTTTTGTGCTTGCTGCCATCTCTTGTGCTCTCGCTCTCTCTCGCTCTCTCTCTCTTGCTCTCTCTCTCGCTCTCTTCTTTCTCTTTCTCTCTCTTTTTTGTATTTTTCGCTAATCTTTTTTTGTCGACGATAAACGAAAAACCTATCGATAACCCTGTCGATAGGCTATCGCAATAAATGTCTACAAAAACCCCATTTTTGCCCTTCGCCTATCTTTGCAACTTCCTCAATGGAAGCAAAGACGACTTGTTTTTAACAGGTAATGGCGGAGGCCTCAGCTGGTGGAAAGGAGCACAGTGAAGCAAAAGGAAGAGGGAAGAGAGAAGAGGGAAGAGGGAAGAGGGAAGAGGGAAGAGGGAAGAGGGAAGAGGGAAGAGGGAAGAGGGAAGAGGGAAGAGGGAAGAGGAAGCAAAACCATAGTTTACTGTTCCTTTCCTATAAACGCGTTGCACATCAACACCAAAAGGAAAAAACGCGCAAGCACCTCACAGGTGAGGGAAAGACGCTGAGTGGAGTGCAGTGCGGTAGTAGGGGTGTATTGAAGGGGCAGAGGAGGTGGGCCGGCAGTTCTAGTGCCTAAGGAATTCATTAGGCTTGGGGAGAGAGGGAAGAAGCAGAGAGGAGGGAGGGAAGGGCCGAAGTGTTCTGCAATCGCTGCTGCTGCACATGTTCTGAAACAGCAGTATCGAAAGCCTCCCCTTCAGTTTGGTAGAGACGTATGTCTCCAATGCGAAGCACAGAGACAGGCTGGCGGTGACCTTTGGTGCGTTGAGTCCTCTTTCTTCGTTTTTTCTTGAAGATGAGCACCTTTTGGGTCTTTGTTTGCTCTTCAACGGTGGCCTCCACAAAGGCGCGGGTGACCAACGGTCTGCCCACTGCTGTGAAGTCTTTCGTAGCCACCAGGAGCACTTTCTTCAATATGATTTGCGAGCTAACCTCCGCCTGCACCGGAGAAGGCAAGACCACCACATCTCCTATTGATTTGCACAACAACAAACACAAGATTGTGTGAACAAATGCAACAGCTGCGTGAAGAAAACAAGGCGATGAGAGGGAGGCATGGGTACCCTTGGTCACCTTGAACTGCTTTCCGGCTATGTACACTACTGCAAAGCTGTCAGGGAGGGGCTGCGAGGGGGGTCTTTCTCTTGGTACCTCGCTCCTTTCCTCCACAAAGGTAAGAGGGGTGAACTGAGGAAGGTGCCGCGGTGCATAGCTCCGCCGCTGATCAAGAGCAGCGGCAGGGAAGCCCCATGGCAAACCACCCAACCTGCTCGTGCAGCTGCTGGGGAAAGGAACCACCACCGCTCTTCTTGATCCTCCGCTGCTAAAAGAGGTTGCCCGTGTGGTCGCCGTCGCCAAAAACCCTTGAGCGGAGCTCCACAACCAGCGTTGGCCTTCCGCCGCACTCCTGGCTTGCATTTTGCTTGGTGTGTGTGTGTATCGCCCCTGCCTCCTGCTCCTGCTCCTCCTCGCGCCTAGCGTTTTGTCTTCTTCTTTTTTTTCGTAAATTTATTATTATTTATTTTTTGTTTGGCGGCAACAACAACAACAACAAACAACAAAATCGTTTTTAAAGAAATAATAAGATAATCTAAAAGGCGGCGGCGGTGGTGGTGGTGGTAGTTCATCATCAAAAGGGTATTGGTATGTACAACAAGAGAAGAGCGAGCGGCGCTTAGTTCAACACTACAGATGGTTGTTGCGGTGGTGGTTGCTGGTCCAGGTGCACCAGTTGTAGGCCCTGTTGGTCTGCCCACTTTACCTTTTTCTTGGAGGCACCTCCTTTTGTTGCCGCATAGGAAGGATAGTGAGAGAAAAGCGCAGGCTGCTTTGGCAGAGCTGCATTGTTGCTTGCAACTGGGGTGCATTTTGTGAGTTTCAGGTATTTGCCTTGCGCGGGGGAAGAGGAGTGGGGAGTGGCAGGCACCACCCGACTGCCGGAAGAGGAGGAGGACTTCGTGTAGGTAGGGGCAGATGAGACGATTAAGGGTGTCTGCTCAGCAAGGCCCTTGCTTGCTGGGAGGGATGCCTCTGCTGTTTTTCTAGTCGGCAGAAGCGAAGATATGGAAGATAAGTCCGGCAGTAAACTTCTGGAATGAATGTTGCCAAGGGAGGAAGAGGAATTGGGTGAGGAGGAAGGCGGCTGGGCGGGGCCAGGAGTTGGTAGGTTTCCATGTTTGAGCTTTTCTTGAAGAAGGAGTCGCTCTGCACGGATACGGGCAAGTTCTCTCCTTTTCTCCTGGAGACGAAGACCAGCAGGTGAATCCGAAGCAGCAAGCGTTACGGCTGTTGGCCTTGTTGCGGCCCCTGTTTTGTCTCCTTCCAATCTGGCGTGGATTGAGGAAGAGGAGAGTATGGAGCTACAAATAGTGCTGCTGATGCAACCGCGAGTACCAGAACCAACAAGGAGGGAAGGAGTAGGGTTGACGATAATGCTGTTGTGTTGTTGAGGGTGGGGCAGGGATAGCGTACTGGCTGAGTCATGGCTGATGCCAAGCCTTCCTCGTAACAGTGCCAATTCCTGTTGCTTCTGCTGGATGAGCTGCTCTCTTTGCTGCCTCGCCGAATGTAAACTTTGCATCGCAGAAAGACGTCTCCAGGCACACTGCAATGTGCTCGCAGCTCGCTTGGTCTGTTCCCAACAGCGGCGAGCCATATATGCTCGGCAATGGGTCTGAATGACTGCGACCGCAGCTCGTTCTTGTCTGAAGCATCGCATGCACATTCGCCCTTTCCACCAACTCTGAATGATAGTGGCTGCCTTGTTGCGCTGCACTTCCACGGCTTCCTTGCGCCGTTTCAAGAAGTTCTGCAAACAAGTCTGAATGATTAATGCTGCTTTCTCTCTCTCTTGTTTTCTTAGCTGTTCCTGGTAGGCTTGCTTTTCTTGTCGCCAGTGCAGCCACAGCGAGGCTGCTTGGCACAGTTTCCTCCTTAATTGGTGGTTTCTGGAGAGATGTTATCATAAATAACAGTACCTCTAATGGCAAAATGAAGGGAAACTCACCTTATGAAATGTTGAAGAATGGTTGCGGCTTCCTCGCGTTTTCGTTCTAAGGCAACGGAGCGCCATCGCCTCTGAATGTAGATACATGCTTCTTGCAAGCGCAAATACCTTTGCCTGCACAGATAACTGAGCAGTAACGCCTGGAGATAGGTGGCTACACGTTGTTGCTTTCTTTGATGCTGAATGTCCCGCCACCAAGCCTGAATGTACAACACAGCGCCTCTCTCCATATTTCTTTGCTTTTCGTCTGCCTCCGCCAACGTTGCAAGGCATGCCCAGCCGGAGGGGGTGGAATTTCTCGCCAAACAATAGTACATAATAGTAGCGGGGGGTGTTTCACAGTGAACTAACGCCCTGCGCACAACCTCCTCTTCTGTATCATCCTCCTTAGCATTATCAATTGCTAGCCGGTTTGACGCATTAGCAGAAACGCAAGGAGAAGAGGAGGAGGAAGGTGATGAAAGTGAACAAGAAGGGAAAGAACAATCCCCTTTTAGATAGGGCTCTGAGATGTCGGGCGAAGAAGACTCTGCAGAGGACAATTCAACAATGTTGGGGTCATCCAAAGGAGGAGCGATTTGATCTGTGACAAGGCAAGAGGTTGATGCTCCTTCTGTGTCCTGTAGAGGCCAAAGAGGGAAGCGAAGTACTGTTGTCTTTCGTCTTTTTCGTTTGGAAAGAACAGGAGGGCGCGGTTGACACGTTGTGGCGGCCACTACGTTGTGCCTATTTTCTTTGTCATCTTGGCT
Organism: Balamuthia mandrillaris; assembly: GCA_031835245.1. Classification (NCBI taxonomy): domain Eukaryota; phylum Discosea; order Longamoebia; family Balamuthiidae; genus Balamuthia; species Balamuthia mandrillaris. Next base: position 7,537 of record JAVKOQ010000729.1, read on the forward strand.
TATCCATTGTAGTTTGGCACTGTTCTTGACACTCCTGGGCTTGAAAGTCACTTCTTCCTCCTCATCCGATAGTTGATCAGTCGCACAGTTGTTCTCGTTGGTTGCGCATTCGTTTCTAGAGGGTATGCTAGCAAGCAACGCTGTGATGTCAACTGGCACTCTTATCTTGGTTGTAACAACTGTTGGGAGACTTGAAGGAGGAGGCAGAGGAGACCTATCGGTAAACGGCTGGTGCATGCTGGAGAGGAAGATGAGAGAGGTTGTGTTTGTTGATTTGAGCGATCACCCTAAACGGCTGTGGTAGCGCAGTGGCAGCGGCAGCGGCGGGGGCGTTGGCGTTGGCGACTTTGGCGGAGAGGGGGCGCCTAAGTGCGTGCTAACGATACAATAGGCAGCGACAACGGGGGCGAAGGGGAGAAACGGTGTTCCCATTTTGGCGGGAAAATGAATGAGGGGTACTAGAAATGGCGGAATTTCTTCCTCCTCCAGGTTCAGCAGAAGAGGAGGGCGGACCCACCGGCGGCAAAGAAGAAGAGCTCCCCATCCCACCCACCCACCCACCCAATCACCCATCACCACCATGTCCAGCATTTATGTATCAGAGCCCATGACCACCGGAAAGGTGGTGCTCCATACCACGGTAGGTCCTATAGACATTGAGCTTTGGGCGAAAGAGGCAAAGAAGGCTTGCAGAAACTTTGTTCAACTTTGCCTTGAAGGCTACTATGACGGCACTATTTTCCACCGTATCGTGCGGAACTTCATTGTGCAAGGGGGCGACCCCACTGGCACTGGTATCGGAGGAGAGTCCGTTTTTGGAGCTCCTTTTGCTGATGAGTTTCACTCCCGCCTTCGTTTCAGTCACAGGGGCATAGTTGCCATGGCCAGCAGTGGCCCCAACACAAACGCCAGCCAGTTCTTCATCACCTTGGAAAAAGCTGAGGAGCTTACCAACAAGCACACCATATTTGGCAAAGTACTCTGTCTCTGTCTCTCTCTGTCTCACTGATTACTCTAACCTCTCTCTCTCTCTCTCTCTCTCTCTCTCTCTCTCTCCTCTCTTGCATTCACGCTGAGTGCAGGTAACGGGTAATACAATCTTCAACGTTTTAAGGTTGAACGAGTATGAGGTAGACGATAACGAAAGGCCACTGGACCCTCCACAGATTCTCAGCACAGAAGTGCTGTCTCACCCTTTCTCAGACATAGTCCCGCGTGAACTGAAGAGGCGAGCCCCTCCTAAGGAAGCGTCACAACAGAATCAGGAGCAGCGAGATAAAGAGCGCTTCGCAAAGCGTTCCACGTATGCCATTTTTAGTTATTTTTGTAGTGGGAAGGCAGGCCGATTGGTGGGCTCATCTTTCCTTCACCCTGCAGAAACCTGCTCTCGTTTGGTGAAGAGCAAGAAGTGAGAGCACCAGCCAAACCTCGCATGAAGAGTAGTGTTCTTGCTGCCCAAAGCCCCTCAACGAAGGAGGTTGCAGAGGATCGCAAAATAGCGAATGACAGAGAGGAGGCTAAGACCTCACGTGGGCAGGATACCTCAACGAGTCTGCCTCTTCCTGATGCAACTCCAGCAGAGAATAATTCCCTCGACGCCATCAAACGGAAACTAGAGAGTAGCTCGCGTAAACGTAAAGCTAGTGGCGATCAAGGTATGATCCTTCTCTCACTTGAGTTATTTTGTGTTAGCTAAAGCGTGTCACGTTTCTATCCCAAAATGCTCAAAGAGGCCGAAAACAAGAACGGCAACAAAGATCCCACGCATACACGCGAAGAAGATATACGGGAACACGAAAGGTAACGCAATTCCTTTACTTACCAATAGATTCGTTTTTGTCCTCTTAACGCTGAGCACTGACATCAAGACTCTTTCTCAGAAAACAGCGACGAAAGGAAGAAAAGAGACTGAAGAGATCAATTCTATCTTTTAAGAAAGAGGTAAAGGCATTAAAGGAGCAGCCAGAGTTGCCAGCAGCAGCAGCAGACTACGTATCTCCTGCAGAGAAGATGAGACTCAAGGTTGGTTCTTGTCTGCTTTTATCGCACACCCTATCCTATTTTTGCGAATGTGTGGCAAACCAATGGGTTAAACTAAAAACCATCTTTGCATTTCCACAAAAGTACTTGGAGAAAACACGAAAAGCTAGCCAGCAACGGCAACAACAGGTTTTATCCCTTTGTCGTAGCGTTTCTTTTTTCGCTTCACTGATAATTCCCTAACTCAATCTTCTCAGACCATGGAAAAGCTAAATAAGTTCAAGCAGTCATTGCAACAGCGGGAACCAGAAGAGGATTGGAAGGGTCACGCCCTTAAATTCTAAAAAAAAACGAAACTGTGGACGGTAGGAAGTCTTACCCCATAGAGAGAGAGAGAGAGAGAGAGAGAGAGAGAGAGAGAGAGAGAGAGAGAGAGAGGGAGGGAGGGAGGGAGGGAGGGAGGGAGGGGAGGGAGGAGGGAGGGAGGGAGGGAGGGAGGGAGGGGAGGGAGGGAGGGAGGGAGGGAGGGAGGGAGGGAGGGAGGGAGGGAGGGAGAACAAAGAATGAAGAACAAGGCAAGACAAGAGGAAGTGTAAAAACAATGCTTGTTGGACAGTTACTAATCTTCGCTTTGCTACGAAGGATGAAGACGTTTACACTGTCTATGACCCCCTGAAGGATAAACGAACTGCTCGGCGACGGCACGAGAAATAGCGCTCCAGAAGAGGAAAGGGTTGAAGTGAGAAGCAATGGTGATAACAAGCACTTGCGGAGAAGCAATTGGTAGTGCATATAAGGAATGAACATGGGAAGTGGGATCGCCTCACTTCCTCAGGCAAGGGTGTACTGACCGCTAGCAGCAATTCTCGCCAGTATGAGGTTGTTGCTGTGCATCGCGCTACTTTTTTTTTTGAAGGTTAAGAAAGCTCTTTGTTGGTTATTGCTGGTTGCTAGAGGTATGGAAGGGCTGGGATTGTTGGTATTGGTGTGGTTCTTCCGAGTGAAGAAATGGCAAGGGCAATGATTCTGGCAGGCCATTGGTGATGAGACCGTCCATAGGACGGCTTACTGCCATGGTGGCGGTGGCAGTGGTCTGCATTGAATGGAGTTCATTGGTAGCGGCGGTCATGTTGGTGGTGGTGAAGGCAGAGGTGCTATCGGTGTTCTGTTCAGTTGGCCCGATTGTGTTGGGGTTATGGCCACTAGCCCGGAATAGCGAGGAGGGCTCGTCACTGCTGTAAAGGCTTTCTGGCGTAATAATATTACTTTGGGAAATGGTGCTCACAATCTGGGTGTCCTTTCGACTGAGCCTACGGCTGCTTCTTCTTGGGGCAGGGGAGGCGCGTCGTCCTCGTCGTGACTTTTTTGCTCGCTGTTCCATCTCTCGTTTCTGCACGCGGAGTTATTAGGAAGAGGTATATGGGTTGGTTTTCATGACAAAGGAAAGGACAAACCGTTTTCTCTTTGAAGGCCGCCGTAACACTGCGAGTGATCGGAGCATTGTCGTTGAATGTTCTAGCGCTGAGTCGTTGTACAGCATTTGAGTTGGCTGCGTTGTTGGCCCTATATTTTGCCTGCAGTTAAGCGTTAGCCGGGTGAAAGACAACCAAAGATGCTAAACAAAGAACATGCACGCATACCCCCACTGGATCAGCTGTAAGCTCGTTTGCATAGATGTGAGACAAGCCGCCACGAGAACAAGAGATTAGAGTGAGGACGAGGAGAGCAAAGAGAGAGAGAGAGAGAGAGAGAGAGCGCGCGCAAACAGCAAATTGAAATGAGGGCGTCAGTACCAGGTACCCATTTGAATACTTTCATGTGGCCGGTAGTGACCCACCGCTTCTTCCACTTGGAAGCTGGAGGTATGTGCGAGTTGCTGTGTTTCTCTTTGGGTGGTGAGGGAGGAGCAAGCATTTCCCCTTGCCCCTCCACCTCCGCCTCCGCCTCCGCCTCCAGAACTGTGGCGACAGCGGCTTGCAACTGGGTGGGCGATGAAGACATGAGGTTTCGCAACCAACCTGCTTCCCGCCCTAACAACAACAACAACAACAAGTGGCCAGCACTAGACCAGGAGCGAGCGCTTCCCCACACGCTGCAGCAAGGGAGCAGTTTTTGTGCAGCAGGAGGGCAAAAACCATAATAATAATAGTAAATAAATTTGCCCTTAATAATATATGGCTATTTGTTATTTTATTAATTGTGTTCCTCTAGGAGCGGAGAAGCAGATTGAGGAGAGGAGGTGCAGTTCGAACTTGGTTGTTGACCACCAACTTTCTCGTTGCGGATAGTTTACTAGCCTGCCATTCGTTTCGTTGTCTTTGCCAAGGAGAAATGGGAAACAAAACGGCCAAGTTATCAAAAGAAGAGGTGGCCCGTTTCAGGAGCGTAACCCATTGTACGGTCTTCTTCCTATTTCTAGGGTAATCGCCCAACAACTCTAACTCTGCATGCAGTTTCTACCGAGGATTTAAAAAAACAGTAAGTAGCAACCACCACCGCCGACTATTCACGCGTTCCTGCTTCCTCTGTTTACGCTTTCCCTTTCTCTGGAACTCAACAGCTACAAAAATTTCCTCAAGAATTATCCAGAGGGTTACATCACCAAAGAACAATGGCTGGAGGAAGGCCTCTGCCAAGGTTTCCCCTTGTCTCTATGAAATGTCCTCTCCTAGCACTAAAAATTGGCCTTTCAACCACCAGGAACGGATAAAGAACTGGTTGAGTATATATTTAATGTCTACGACACCGATCGCAATGGCATTGTTGACTTCAAGGTTTGTATCTTCAAGTTCCCATAGCAGTGTCCCTCGTCCTCGACCTTCCGTCCTCCCACTTTATCTCCTTCTTCCTCTTCTTTTAAAAATATCTAACATCGAAATCCTTGTGTTGTATTCTTCATCTTCATGGGCTTCGGCTTACATGTCTGCCTAAAATGTGCTCTTCCAAACGTTGCAATGGTGTCTACGAACCCAATGTGAAGGAGGTAAGTCGCTCTTGTCTTTCAACAGCGATCCAGAAAGGCTGAAACATATTATACAGTTTATGATTGGTCTTTCTACAACCACACAAGGGACAGTAGACGAGGTATGAACCACCCTTTAGAATAGGACCTCCGTCTGTGGCTTTATTTTAACAAAACCTTTTTCTTTGTACCCTTTCAGAAATTGGAATGTAGGAATAGCTCTTTTATTTTCTCGGCTTATGTTCTCAGCTCAAAGCTCTGCTGAATGGTGGCTGACTGACGTTTGTTATGTTGACACAACACACATACAGGGACATTTAATTTGTATGACATAGACAACAACGGCTACATAGAACGCGAGGAAATGCTCAAAATTGTGACTGTTTATTTTAGAATGTGCCAATCCCTGATGGAGGAGATGCCCGAAGAGCAAAATACTCCCGAAAAGCGAACAGACCACCTGTTCAAGCAAATGGACGTCAATGGTAAGTACGGTGCGCTACCGCCAAGCGATGGTGGCTCACAAGTCGTGCACCAACTCTAACTTACCCAACCCTACAAACAAAGGAGATGGCAAGATAACACTGCAGGAGTTCAAGAAAGGGGTAAAGCAGGATTCTGCCATTTTGGGTGCTTTGACTGTGTTGGGCTAACAGACCAACCGTGCTCCGAAGAAAAATAAGCCAGTTTGACGAAGCGGCGATCTTCGGTGAGTGCTGTGTACCAAAGCCCGCCCGAGAACATCGTCACGCCTGTTTTTTAAAGAGAAAAACAAAAAAAGAGGCAGTGATCATAATAAGCAGATCATAAGATCCAAGGCACATGTGCGCTTTTTTGGGATAAAAACTATACCACGTCGACACGAAAGATCGTCCTTAAAATATGGGTGGATGAAAGGAAGGAAAGAGAGAAGGAAAAAGGTTTCCCTTTTTGACGCACTAACAACACTAAAAGGCGGAGAATAGAAGAGGAAGAGTTACACTACAAACACAAGAAAAGATGGAAAGCAGCAGCAGCAGCTCGGAGGACAGTCCTGTGCTATTATTGCTTGATGGGGAAACTTTAACAATCGAGCAGTTGTTAGCAGCGAGCACAGGCAAGTTAAAACTTGGTCTTACGGAAGAGGCTTGGCAAAAAGTCGACCAAGGACGCAAAGTTGTGGACAACGTGTTGGCCAGCGGAAAGACTGTCTATGGCATCAACACGGGCTTTGGCAAGTTTTGTGATGTTGTGATTTCAGGAGATAAGCTGGCCTCCCTCCAAAGCAACTTGATACGTTCTCATGCGGCAGGCGTGGGAGAACCTCTTTCTCCGCAACGGGTGCGGATGATGATGGTGCTAAGGATAAACGTATTGGCAAAGGGTCACAGCGGGATTTCCCGGCAGACACTTTCCCAATATATTGACGCGTTCAACGCTTCCTGCCTTTCCTTCATTCCCTGTAAGGTACTGCCTCAAGCCCCTTTTTTGTGATCTGACTGTTTGCTTAAGCTTATAGTCCCCAACAACGCTACAACACCATTACCACAGGGCACTTTGGGCGCATCTGGAGATCTGGCTCCGCTCTCTCACCTTGCTTTAGGGCTGATGGGCGAAGGCAAGATGTGGGATCCTGCAGAGCAAACATGGGGGCTTGCCTCTGAAGTTCTGCCAAAGTTTGGTCTCTCTCCTCTGGAGTTACAGGCCAAGGAAGGACTTGCTTTGATAAACGGCACCCAGTTTATAACAAGCCTTGGTTGGTTATTTTACCTGCTGTTTCGTTGCCGTTCTGCTTAACGTTATGACGATTCAACACCACCAAACAGGAGCTGAAGCTATACACCGTTGCCTAAATGCCACACGAACAGCGGACATTATTGCTGCGCTCACCTTGGAAGCTCTAAAAGGCACAGTGGCTGCCTTTAAAGAAGAGATTCACAAAGTTAGTGTCACATTCCTCTGCCGCTGCCCCTTACTAACATCTACATATTTTTCATAATCATGATTAGGCACGGCCACATAAGGGTCAAGGCCGTGTGGCAGCGAATCTCCGTGCTTTGCTACACAGCACCAAATATCCCTCTGAGATAGCACTTAGCCATGCAAACTGTAATCGAGTGCAGGACAGTTATACACTGCGTTGTGTGCCTCAAGTGCATGGTGTAGTTTATGACACTATTGACTTCGTTCACTCTATATTGGAAACCGAGATGAACAGTGCAACTGACAATCCTATGGTATTTCCTGAAAGCAACGGCCTAATTGTCTCTGGTGGAAACTTCCATGGAGAGTATCCTGCTAAAGTCTTGGACTATCTCGCTATTGCCATTCATGAGATCGGCAATATGAGTGAGAGAAGGATTGAACGCCTCTGCAATAATTCATTGAGTGCATTACCTCCTTTCCTGGTAAAAGAAGGTGGCCTCAATTCAGGTACAGTGACGGTTTTTCATTTCTGTGCTTCAATTACTTTGTGACACATATTTATTATAACTTTAGGCTTTATGATTGCTCATTGTACCGCTGCAGCACTTGTGTCAGAAAACAAGGCCCTTTGTCATCCCTCCTCTGTTGACTCCATTTCAACATCTGCTGCTCAGGAGGATC
>JAVKOQ010000730.1:0-15022 GCA_031835245.1 Balamuthia mandrillaris
TAACGTACGTCTCAGGGTGTCAAGGTCTCTGTTCAGATTGGCGATGCGTTTGATGGCAACCTTTTGCTTCGTGACCGTATCCCTTGCAGACCTTTCAATTTTTTAAAAATAACGTTTAGCTGATCGGAACAAACAAAACAAAAAAAAAACGTAGCAACAGATTGCTGATGAATGACACCCTACCAAACTACACCTCCGCTGCCACCTCCGATTTGACGGATGAGACGATAACGTCCGTCTTCTAGTACTCCCTCCATTCCCAAGAACCGCCTATCCATCATCCACAGTTGGAGAAATCGTAAGTTCTTTTTTTTTGTTGTTCGATCAATCAATCACTCCAAAAAAAAAAGTGATGTTCTTTTGGTGGAAAAGTAAAGCTTCTTTTTTTTCCACCAAACCTGTTTTGCAAGTTGCCCTTTCGCCTTGTATTTTATTTTTGATTGTGACAAAATATTCACGGAAAAGATCATCTATCGATAAAAAGCGGGATTGATTGTGATCAAGGCAATGCTTGAGGGGTCGACAGTTACCCTTTGATATCTTTTTTAAGATAAAACGTCGACCATTCATTTATATACTTTTATGGAATAAATTATGTCACTTTGACTGAGTCAGCATCATCTTTTTATGGAAATACTGACATCAGCTGTCCTTTTTATGGATCGCAGGAAAACGTCCCTGCACTAAACAGCGGGGGGTCGTGGGTTCCCTCAAAAAATATAAAATATAATGTTTTGTTTTTGGTTTTGCAACGCTTGTTGCACCCAGAAAAGAAAAAACAAATAAAAGGGGAAAAGGGCTCCACGACGGAGGAAGAGACGAAGATTTATAAGGGGGTAAAAAAACTTGATCCAAAGCAACAAAGTAAGTATATCCTACTTGCCCTGTTATTCTGTTATTGTGGTCTTTAGTGGTGTGTTGACGCTCCTCCTCTTTTCCGCTTTTCACGAAGATGAAAGCCGTCGTTCTTTTTCTGGTTGCCTTTCTTTTCGTGGTTGCCAGCCAGGCTCAACCCTCTGATGAGTGCGATCCTGAGGAGCTCTGCTGCCACCGATTGGAGGTCCCCAATTACTTTTGGGATTGGTTGCTCTTCCCCGTGGCGATCGACGACACCATCCAGAAGCTTCAGGACCTGGCCGAGAGGTTGGCTGGCAACAACGCCAACACTCCCGACTTTGAGCAGGTGAACCCTGCCGGCCCCCTCCCCGCTCTCTTTGGAGAGCAGCTCAGCCATAACTACGACTTCCTCGCCGCCACCGGACCTGAGGAGGGCTGTCTGGCGCCTCTCAACGCCGCTATCGACAGCTGGATCGCGAGGTTGCAGGAAGTGGTCGCATAAATAACGCAAGCAAAATGAAGAGGACAGACAAATAGTGCACAGCAAAAATAAAAAACAGTGTTGTTTTTTCGTGGAGGGACAATCTTTTTTTTCTTTTCATCTCTTGCATCTCATCTCTTTTATCTCTCTCTTTTCACTCTCTCTCTCTCTCTCTCTCTCTCTCTCTCTCTCTCTCACAACAACAACAAAGAAAAAAAAACACTCTCATAATCATAACCAATCGTCTCACGTCGATCGTTCGAAGTTCCTCTCCTGATATAAGAACAGGACCGAAAGCTTACTCTTCGTTTGTTTTGTTATGCATTGCCAACCGTGATGTTCACAATCTTGATGTCTTCGTAGGGTTTATCCTGCTTGTCGGTCTTCACCCTCTCTATATTCAGAACCACATCGCTGCCCTTGGTAACGCGTCCAAAGACCGTGTGCTTGTTGTCCAATCGAGGCAAAGCCACCGTGGTGATAAAGAATTGGGAGCCGTTCGTGTTGGGGCCGGCGTTGGCCATGGAAACGGTGAACGGTCGATCGTGCCTCAACTTGGGGTGAAACTCGTCCTCGAATTCTGTGCCCCAAATGGAAGTGCCGCCTGTGCCGTCACCCAAAGGATCTCCTGTCTGGATCATGAAGCCGCGAATGACACGATGGAAGATGAGACCGTTGTAATAGCCGTTCTTACTGTGGGTAACAAAGTTCTCCACTGTCTTTGGACATCTTTAACGAAAGAAGGGGTGAGTTTCTTTTAAAAGAGAAAGAAGAGCGAAAGAAACGTACTCGTTGGGGAATAGGGTGACATGGATATCGCCCATAGTGGTATGAATAACGGCGTTGGTTCCCACTTGGTTGGTCTTTTTCTTGACGAGGACTTGTTCCTCTTTAGGAGGCCTTTCGTTAAATACATCTCTTCCTCCGCCACGTAAAACGTCCTCTCTGAGGAAAGCAATTCCGTAAGTAACAAAGTCTATCAGAGGAAGAGCAAACAGAAGAATGAAAAAAGATGAAAGAAGGAAGAGGGGACAAAGAGTTCATACTCAGAAGGTTCGACGGGTTCTCTCCTTGTGAACAGATAAAACCGCTGCTTCTTGTAGGCAGCACAGATGATGGTAGGATCATAGTTTGCCTCCCTGGGCGCATCTCCCATTTCCACAGAGCCCTGCGTCTTGCCCTGCCACAGCGATATAGCCAAGAACCGTTCTGTGTTTTCTGAACGTCCAACAATCCGCACCATCTTGTTGGTTACAATATTCACGACTACAAAGATTTGTTGTTAAAAGGTAATAGTGAGTGATTTAGAGCCCAAAAGAAGGAGAAACGCAAGAATAAACGAACTAGGAGGTACCTTTAATACCCAGCATGGTAGGGTACAGCACAAAATTAGAGCTCTCGTCAAACACAACGTTGGAGGGAGGGACGTCCTCCGTATCTATGGCTCTTTCCACGGCCATTCGCCGTCCAAAATCAATGGGATCCAGCTTGTAGACTGAGTTTTCCTCTTTTTGTAGCTCGTTGAACACAGTTAAGGACTCTTCATAAGTTCTGTGAAGTCGCCCCGTAAGAAAGTTGAACAATCTAACGTGTCTGTCTTTGCCCATAGTAGCAAACAATCTGCCATCTGGACTGAAAGCCAAAGATGTTGGAAGCGTTTTTTTCTAGAATTTTATAGATAATATGAATAAGGATTGCAAGGTAATACGAGAGAGAGAGAGAGAGAGAGAGAGAGAGAGAGAGAGGAAGAGGAAGAGAGAGGTAACCTTCAAAAACTCATACAGGTCTGTGTCAGTTTTGTATTGGAAATGTATATTGCTGGGGAACTCAAAGTTAGACCCGGACCAATACTCTATCATGCCAGATTCATCGATGGAAACAGCCACGTCATAAACAGGATTATACTAAGGTTGGTGGGAGTAGCTTTTTTGGTCAAAATTGTCTCTATTTGCCATACACGAGAGGGAGGAAAACGCACTCGAAGCAGAATGACTGGGCGATTGTGCACATCAATAGTATGAAGAGGTTTTGGGATGTTGTTTTCAAGAGCTGGATCTACTGTGTAGATGCGAATGAGATTATGTTCTCTGTCGCCACTGTCATCGCAAAATCAGTTTATGTCCAGAAAAGATTAAGAGAGACAAGAGCGAAAAAGCAAAGAAGAAATAGAAGAGAGCAGAGGGGACATATTACCAAGCCACTAGATCTTTGCCGGTGTTCTTGTGCAAAATCCATTCACAGACAGAAGGCTCATAGTCAAGGTTTAACATGTTGATCATGTCTGCAATTGGGATATGCCAAGTTATGTTGTTGAATAAAAACAAAACCATTCAAAAGACTAAGAGGAAATATATATTTACCAAAGCTAACCACGTCAAAGATCTTTAGCGTTCTGTCCTTGGATATGGTGCATAGGAGGGAACCGTCTTGACTGACAGCCATGCATGTTATGGGACCTACAAGCCAAACAGTTTGTAAGTAATGATTCGGGAAGAACAAGAATGAGAAAGAAACGGAGGCAGAGAGAAGAGAGGCGATGACGAGAGAACGAAAGAGAGCAGAGAGCAGAGACAGAATAACAAACTCCCAAGACAACAGACACAACAAAAACAAAGTGAAAGCGTAGGATGAGAACGAACCAAGGTGAGCTCTGAAATGCTTCACAAACTCGATGCCCTCCGGCTTCTTCTTCCAGAACTTGAGGTGGCCGTCCTTGCTGGCGGTGATGAAAAAGTCCTTGGGCGAGACGGCCGTATGCGTGACCACGTCCCTGTGCATGTACGAGATCTCATACATCTCCGCGCTGGGCAGTCGCTCCAAGTAGAGTTTCTCGTACTTGAGTGTCTTTTGCTTCTTCTTCTTGGCAATGTTCTTCTGCTGTTGTGATTGCCTGTGAGCTTCTTCTTCCTCCTCCTCGCTGTCTTTTGCGGTTTTGGATCGTTTGAAAGCGGGAGGAGCGGGTGGACCTACTGAAGGGCCACCACCCTCTTCCTCCTCACTGCCACTCTTTTCTTCATCGTCATCTCGCTTCTTGTTTTTGTTCTTCTTCTTCAAGGAAGCAGGAGCGGGAGGTCCTACAGGGGCGTCATTATTCTCCTCATCCTCTTCCACCAATCTCTTCCTCTTTGGCCCACCAGCTTCCATCTTGTTTAACGAGAAAAAAGACTCACTGCACGAGTTTAAATCAACAAGACTCTGTGAGCGTTCCGCGGTGCCTCTTTCTTTCTTTTCGGTGTCGGCAAGAAAAAAGGCTTGCCTCTTTTTGGTCGACACATTGTCGACGGTAAATTAGATCTTCGATTGACCCGAAGCTTGATCGTGACGTGCGTTTATCCAATTTTAGGTTCGTGTTACGTGTGATTTTGTCGACGAAATTACGTAAGCACGCTTCAGTTTGGCCAGAAACAAAAATTAAAAGAAAAGAAAAGAGAGAAGAATGAACACAGCATCACCCGCCCTCAAGAAAGCCTTCCAAGCCGCTCGCACCGAGTTCAAAGAGCTCAGCATCGGCGAGCTCAAGGAATATGAGACGCTCTTCGTCAAGTACACCAACAACGAGACCGGCGTGCTCGGCCTCCTCGAGCTCAAGTACCTCATGGAAAAGCTGGGCAAGCCGCAAACGCACCTCGCCCTCAAGGCCATGATCGCCGAGGTGGACGAGGACCGAGACGAGCAGATGAGCTACCGGGAGTTCCTTCTGATCTTCCGCTACGCCAAGACGGGTCAACTCCGCCATGAGGGCTTGCGAGCCCTCGCCTCCAGCGTGAACGTGGACGCGGTGGGCGCACGCGGCGCTGCCGCCTTCTTTGAGGCCAAGGCCAAGGCGCTCAATGACTCCCCCGCTGAGAGGGACAGGGCCTACTATGACCAACGCAAGAAGGAGGCGGAGGAGGCTCGTGCTAAAAAGGCTGCTTTCAAGGAGAAGGCCTCCCTCTTCCAAAACTAAGCACAGCCATAGTGCAGAGAAGAAGTATGTTTGTTGTGCTGATGTAACACTTTTTTGTTATTGTTTGTAGTTGAATGAAGTGCAGTTTGGAGAAGAAGAAGAAGAAGTTAAACGCGGTTATGAAGAAGAAGAAGCATCCGAGTCAGAGTCATCCTCATCAGAGCCAGAGTCCTCGTCGGAGCGTGACCGGTCCTCTGTTTCCTCTTTCTTTTCTTCTTCCAAGTCCTCCTCAACAGCAGCCTTCAACGCGGCGCTCTTTGTCTCCTCTTCCTCCTCCTTCTTTTTCTTTGGTGGAGGGGCGGTGCCGAAGCGCCGCTCGTGCTTGGCCACCTTCCTGATGAGCGTCTTCTTCTTGTTGTTGAGCTTGGGGCCGGGCTGCTTCTCCTCCTTCTTCAGGAGGTTGAGCTTTCCGTTGGCGTCCAGCACTCGCGCCATCATAACTCGTTCGATGTTTTGATTGATTTGGCTCGTCATTTTCTTTTTGTTTTTTGTGAAGAACACCAACCGATTTGAGAGGGATTGAAGTGAACGGACTACCAACAAAGGCAAAACAAACCTTTCTTAAGTTCTCTGCATGGCTGGCTGTTCTCTTGGCTTGTTGTGGCTTTTTATCTACAAAGAAAAAAGGGAATTAGAGGAGAGAGAGAGAGAGAGGACCAAAATCATGCTATTCTTTTCGAACTAGTACTACTTACTCTTAAGTATCCGTTTGTTGGGTTGGGTTTGTTTCTTGCTGGCCACCACACTCCTTTTGGTCTGTTTCAACGTCGTTTGCGGCATCGTTACCGGTGAACCTTTTTTTGTTTGTTTGTTTCTTTTTTCAAAACAAAAAAAACCCCTCCTCTTTCAGGAAGAAGCTTCAACCAAGGATCAACGCACACAACAAGCGTGCAGTTGGTATTCTTTCTCTCTTTCTTCTTCGTTCTAACTAGTGACGTCAGCAAGGTACCGAATTTCCGGGTGTCGGCAAAAAATGAAATCATTACCTTGCACTTTTATTCTTGTGGGCTGGGAGAACGGCTGCCAGCGCTTCGCTAGGGACTCGGTGAACTTGCGACAACCGCAAAACGTGAGGGTCATCCTTTACTACCAACACAAATTCAAACCCTCCTCAAAGCGGGTGGCCGACTGGATCGAGCACAAGCACCCCACCCTTTACAGAGGGAAAAATGCAGTGGACAAAACCATCTTGGATGACGCAGAGGAATACTTTCGTGAACACAACGTGCTCATTGTTTGCGGTGGGGACAAGGGCTACAGGAAGCAGCTGGGCCGCTTCTCAACAATCCAACTCATAGAAAATGGGAATGAGCGTCGCTTGTGGCAAGTTTTAATGGAGCTACAAAGCTACTTTCCGCCCTCAGCCACGGAGATTCTGAACAAGGAACTTCTGTTGAAAGAAGAACTTAAGAAGGAGCTTTCAGAGGAAGAAGTACCACTGAAGGAGTATCCAAAGATAGACAAGGAGCTTCTAGAGATAGAAGGCCTAGATAAAGAGCCTCCCAAGAAGGACATGTCTGGCTGGAATAGCGCGGTTTCAGTCTTAGTAGGTTTTGCTTTTGGTGTGTGGTTGACAATCAAAGCAAGAAGAATGTATCTTATTTAGTTATAAAAGGTTTCATTTTTCTGATGAATGTTTTCCTTTCTTCTTTGATTTTTGCCGACAGCATTACAGTGGTTGTTTTCGTAACAAAAAAATGAAGAAGAGCACGTTGATACTGGTGGACTCTGAGAACAAGTGCCAAAGCTTTGCTACGGACACGGAGCACCTTCCACGACCAGAAAACATCAATGTCATCTTGTTCTATGTAGAAAGGCGACACCATCCAAAAAGAGCGGCCAGCTGGATCAAGCACAAGCACCCTACCAAATATTCAGGAAAAGACGCTGTTGACAAAACCATCGTGGACTACGTGGGAAAGCACGATACTCAAGAGCACAACATACTCGTTGTTTGCGGCGGGGATAAGGGCTACAAGAAGAAGTGGCTAAGTCGTTTCCCAGCAGTAAAACTCAGGGATCTTGATGACAAACCATGCTTAGAAAACGTTCTAAAGGAGCTGCCAGACCTCTTCCCAAATGAGAATGAGGACTGCCCCGAAACAGAAACTGTAGGTGGATCTGCTTGGAGTGGGCGCAACAATGCGGCCCCCCTTCAGCGTAGACAAAGTGTGAACTTTTTGGCTGACCACAAAATGGAGGCTTCGCTGCTCGTGGGAGGTGCAGTGTTGGCGGGTCTTGGATGGGGCTTATTCGACTATTATGAGCGAAAAGAAAGGAAAAAGAGAGAGGAGAGAGAGAGAAGGGAGAGAGAAGAAAGAGAGCAACAACAATGGATGATTGCGTGCCTCTTTGTGTGGTTCATGTGCATTCTTTTCCTGGGCTATTATCATTCTGCAGATATTATATGGCAACATGAGAGCTGAACAGCTGTATTTTTATCAGCACGCGGTTAACAACAATAAAATGGTGAAGCAAGCTGTATACTCAATATCATCACTCCTATTCGGATGTTCGTCGTTTTCTTTCTTCTTTCTTTTCATGCTTAGTAGTTCTTGCCTTCCTGCTTTCGTTTGTTGCCTTGCTTTGGCACGAGCAGTCTTCCATCGTCGACTTGTAGTCATGGAGTTGAACCTGCAGTTTTGCGCCGTTCTTATTCGGGAAGTTGGAGCAGCAACAAGAAAGACCAACTGAGCTGTTCTATTCTTTAGTTCTTTCTTTTCGTTCAAGAGGAACGTGAAAGAACCCCTCCCACTCCAAACACATGACTAAAGACATAGTCCAACCCCATGCCCTTCAAGTACAAAGAAAAGTCACCAAGATCCTGATGACCTCCTCCATTCTCGCCAACCTCGCTCAGCACAACCTCCTTGAAATCTCTCCATTTCCTCACTCTTCCATCTTCACCTTTCCTCTCTCCTCCTTCCTCGCCTTCTCTCCCTTCTCGGAGGAGCTCTTCTCTAAACCTGCTCGTCATCTTTTGCCAACTCAGTCCTCTCAAGCGTTGCACATACTCTTTGACGTCCTCCTCTCGGCCCTCCACACAGACCACGCCGGGCTTCCCAACCATAGAGCACCCAGTCAGCTGCAACTCTCTCGCCCACTCCACGATGTGCTTTCTCTTCTTCTTGCTGTAGATGTGGTGAAACCAGAGCCATTCTCTTATCAGCTTTTCTTCTTTGGCGTCTTCTTTCGTCTTGGTGTTTGTTGAGAGCATTTGTTGTTGTTGAAGTAGAGAGAGATTGGCTTGAAGGAGAGCGGAGACATGTTCTTGCAGCCAAAGAGCGATGGAGAAGATGGAAGGTTGTCCTTTGGTCCACAAGTTTGTGGCAAGTTCCTCTTGTATGAGCCTTTGTTTGATATCTCTTTCGTCTTGTCGGGAGAGGAGAGAGAGCTCGCTGTCGGTAGAGAGGAAACCCAAATCGAGTTGAGGTGGCACGTCGGGATAGTCCAAAGGGAGTTCCGCTTCCAAACGAACGATGAGACCTTCCTCGAAGCGAAGCCAGAGACAAAGTCGCACCGGAGATAACGACAAAGTGGAAGCGGACGATTTGTTGTCACCGCCATCGATCAAAGAACGTAGCGTTGCTACTTGCTCGGGAGAGAAGGAGAGCTCATCTTCCCCGCTGAATACGCTTTGGAGAACCTCCACCTCTTCCAGTTGATGCTCTGCTGCCTCCACTTTCATTGCTTCTTTGTCTTCAAAAGATAATCGACAACAATTAAAACATTCAACACTTTTTATTTATTTATTACATTCTTGTCAATTATTTCGATAAAACCAAATATATTGTAACAAAAAAGAAAAGAAAAGAAAAAGAAAAGAAAAGAAAAGAAAAAGAAAAGAAAAGAAAAGAAAAAAGAAAAGAAAAGAAAAGAAAAGAAAAAAGAAAAAGAAAAGAAAAGAAAAGAAAAGAAAAGAAAAGAAAAAAGAAAAAGAAAAGAAAAGAAAAGAAAAAGAAAAAGAAAAAGAAAAAGAAAAAGAAAAAGAAAAAGAAACATTGTTTCACTTTTGTGTTTTATTCCTTGCACAGGAACAACGTTTTTGTTTTTATGTTTTTTTAAATTATTGTTGTGGTTGTTGGTTCTGTGACTTACCAGCCTTCATGATCTCATCCACGAGAAGGATTTGTGTGGCTATCACGGTGGCCGAGTGGAGCATCTGGCGCTTCACTCGGTAGTTGTCCCAAACGCCCTCCACCTCCGCGTCCATCGGCTCGCCCGTCTCCAAGTCCAATCCCACTGTGTGTCCTGCTGCCAGTCCCTCCTGATGATTGAAAGTCGCGAGAAACGGGGTCAGAAAAGAGGAGAGAGAGAGAGAGAAAGAGAGAAGAAGAAGAGAGGAGTTTGATGAGCACAGAAGAATATCTCTTCAGAAAATACAAACTGTGATAAAATTAAAATGTGATGTTTAAAATCATCCAAAAAATGATCATTTTGGTTTCTCATCATCGATAAAAATATAAAATTTCACGTGCCACCGAGAGAGAGAGAGAGAGAGAGAGAGAGAGAGAGAGAGAGAATACAACAAACCTGCAAAGCAATCAAGCAGTCCTGCTGGTCAAAGCCTGAGTTCTCCGCAAGGGTCTTCGGAATGACCAGCATGGCATCCGCAAAGGCCTGTACGCCCACCTTGGCACGGCCCTTGACCTCCTCCTTGTACTTGACGAGGTGATCATGAAGGGCAATCTCAAAGGCGCCGCCGCCGGGAAGGACGCACCGGTCGTCAAGGGCGTTTTTCACCGCGCGAATGCCATCTCGGCAGGCGTCCTTCACCTGCAGGATGGTGTGCTGATTGGGACCCTTGATGAGGATGGTGCAGGAGAAGGGGTTCTCCACTTTCTCCACAAAGGTGAACTTCTCCTCGCCGAGTGTCATCTCGTAGACCAGCCCGGCGGAGCCAAGCACGCTGGCGTCGAGGTCGTCGAGGGTGTTAACCTGCACGCCACCACAGGCCAAAGTTAGGCGCTCCATGTTCCTTCGCTTGGCGCGGCGGAGGGCGAGGATGCCCTCTTTGGCGAACATGTCCAAGGCCAGCGGGTCAATACCCTTTTGGTTGATTACCACAAAGCTTTTGTCGTTGCCGTCGCATACCTTTACAAGATAAATAAAACTGTTAAGGACAGAGAGAGAGAGAGAGAGAGAGGAAGAGGGGAGGAGGAGAGGAAACAACCTTTCGTTTGAGTTCAATGATTTGACGGGTGCGCATGTCTGTGATTTTGTGTTCAGCTTCCACAAGCTTTTCCCTTTGAGCAGCGTTGGAGTAGGAAACGGTGGCTTTAAGCTCACTATTTAAATGCACAAAACTTGGTTAACGAGAGCAAACGAGAGAGAGAGCGATAAGACACGCACGGTTTGTCAAACTCCAAAGAGACGTTGCAAATGAGGATATAGCAGTTCTCCAGACGCTTGGGCATGTCAGGATGTCTTCCTCCGTGGTCCAACACCAATCCCTTAACCAGCCTCGAGTCCGTGGTGCTGCGATGCGGCATGGTCATCACCTCAATCATGTGCAAGTCAATGGGTTGCTCCGGTCGGCGGATGGTGAGGACGGCGTCCACCACGATCTCCGTCAAGAGGTCGGCCACCTTTTGGGGCACCTTGGTGCGGAGGGAGGTGCGAGCCACGCTCGTCAACAGCTCGCGGTCCGTCGTGTCCTTCTCCACCTTGGATTTCTCGAGGAACTCCAGGGCCCTCACGCGGGCGAGGTCAAAGCCCTCGGTGATGATTCTGGGGTGGAGCTTCTCGGCCAGGTACCTGGCGGCCTGCTTCAGGAGTTCTCCAATGATAAGGACGTTGGAGGTGGTGCCGTCACCCACAACGTCGTCTTGTGCGGTGGCGGAACGAGCGATCAGGGCGGCAGTGGGATGTTGGATTTGCTGTTCATTTAGAGTGAGAGAGAAAGAGAGAGAGGAGAAGAGAATAAAAGGGAGAAATAGAGGAGAAAGCAAAAATGGGAGTAACAGAGAAGTGTGAGGAGTAACGGAGAAGAGAGCGAGTGTCAGCAAAACAAAAAAGTAAGGCGTGGGAAAGAAGAAAAATCAAAAATAATAACAACAACAACAACGAACCATCTCGTGGAGCAAGACACTGCCATCTTTTGTGAGTTTAATGTCACCACCACCAGAGACCAACCTACAGTCACACACAAAAAAAAAGCAATTAGTGAAAAAGTCCAAGCCGTCACAGCGAGTTACTACACTCCCATCATGACAAAAAAAAAAGGTAGCGGTCGTGGTTGGGGGGATCTTTTAAAAAAAAGGTTTTTCAAAAAAATGCGTACATCTTCATGGTTCCTTTGGGACCGAGATTGGACTTGAGGACGTTCTGCAGGCCCTGCCCAGCGTTGATGTTCATCGCGAGGGCCATGTCCCGCCCCGCGATTTCAGAGTTGGGGTTGAGCATGCGAAGACTCGACATGATGATGAGAAGAGAGTGAAAGAAAAGAAAGAAGGGGGAGGAAGGAGTTGGACGACGAGGAGGGATCACAGAAAGAAGCTAGCAGCAATGGCCTCTTCCTCTTCTAATCTTCCAATCAAAAAAAAAAAAACAACAAAGAAAAAAAATGATGCCTGAGGGTTGTTGGTTTTAATTGTTTCGTGTCGGCATGATCACAATTTGAAGACTTGGGCTCAGCGAAAGTTCCAATTCGGATGCCCAGAAAAAATTACTGTTTGTAACAGGGTAGTATTATGGACGTTTTCGGGTCGCAATTGAATCTCTTCCATTTGGCGGGAAAATGTAGGAAACGAGAACGGCCAAGATGTATAGATGATTGACTGAGGTTCTGGCGGGCCTGCACTAGACATATTTGAAGCCCTTACGTATGCCTCAAGCGGAATAAATTTTTGTAGACATCAGAGAAAGAAGAGCAAGGGGACAAAGACTTTCCCTTTGATTAAGTCTTTCAGTTGGATCTTTGGAACGTTTTTAACAGCCAGCCATGGGCACCTACCTTGACAATTATCTAGAAAGTGAGTAAAAACTTCATCTTCTCCATCCTTTTTTACACAGTTATCTTTCTCCTTTTGGTTGTTGATTCCTTGATTTCTCTCTTTTTTTTTCTTTTCTTGATGGGTAGGCGTGGAGGGCCTGCCTGTTGAAGTGAAGAGGACCTTTTCCACCATGCAGGAACTCGATGTGCGCAGCCAAAGTACCCATTTTTCCTGTCTCTTTCATCGCCAAAAACATGACCAATATATTGAACTTCTATTCAAAAAGGTTTGCTTGATAAACTGGAACAGAGCACAAGAGCTTACTTGCAGAAGCGACGCACCTCAAAGGACACCAAGTCGGTGACCGATGACCGTGCCCTTCAGAAAATCAGGGAGGACTTCAAAAAGGCCATGGAGTATTCTGATGAGAAGGTCAGCTTAGCGGTCGATACCTACGAGCTGGTTCGTTACTGTTTTTCGTTCTTCTTATTCTTGTGCTAGTGCTTCTTGTGATGGTTCTCGTTCTCGCTCTTGTTCTCACTCTTCTTCTTGCTGTTCTCGCTCTTGTTCTCGCTCTTCTTCTTGCTGTTCTTGTTCTTGTTCTTGTTCTCGTTCTTATATTAAACGTAACCAAAAAGGTGGATAAGCACATTCGGCGGTTGGACGCTGATCTGAAGAAGTTCGAAGCTGAGTTAGGAACAGAGCAAATGAAAAGTATGTTGGCTGTGAATGGACATTCCTTTTACTTTTATTTCTGAAGGTGTTGCCTTTCTTTCTCGATTAGCACCAGGGCGTAAAGGCGCGGCAAGCTCTGGCAAGGGTTCCGTAGGATCTCCCTCCTTTGCTTCCACTTCCTCTAAGGACACCTCCAAAGGACATAAGGCACCAGCCCGAGAACAAACACCCAAAACAAGTCGTAGAAAGTACATTGTTTCTCCACTTTCTTCATTCTTTCTCGCTCTTGCAGCCCTTGTTCTTCTCTATTTCTCTTTTCTTCTTCCCTCTCTTTCCTCTGATGTCTTCTTTGGTTTTCAGCTCTTCTCTGTTCTCATTCTTTAAACCTAATTCTTTTAATTATATAAAGATCAGCTGCAGCTGCGTCAACAGCAGCCGCGCTCCTGCCCGAGGAAGCGCGAGTGCAGAACGTCGACAGCGACATGCCCATCGATCCAAACGAGCCCACCTATTGCATTTGCAATCGCGTATCCTTTGGAGAGATGGTTGGCTGCGATAATCCTGACGTACGCTCTCTCTCTCTCTCTCTCTCTCTCTCTCTCTCTCTCCTCTATTAACATCACGAACGTGAATAATGATAGTGCCGGGTGGAGTGGTTCCATTTCGAATGTGTTGGCCTTACCTCTCCTCCAAAAGGTACATTCTCTCTCTCTCTCTCTCTCTCTCTCTTTGCAAAGACTGAATGTTGTTTTTCTTTCTATTTTCAAGGCAAGTGGTACTGTTCTGAGTGCACTGCATTAAAGAGGAAGGCTATGATGAAAAAATGAAAAGCGAACCCATGTGGACATGTATCAACCCTCACCCTTCTATTTGTTTTTTTCTCCCTTCTGTACATAATACACTAAATTGCTAGTTGTAGTCATAGTTTCTTTTCAGTCGTTTCAGTCAATGTGACGCTCTTTTCTGTTTCTCTCTCTCTCTCTCTCTCTCTCTCTCTCCTTTTTCTTTTCTTTTTCTTTTTGTCTTACTCAACAGTAAAGAGAACCTCTACAACTATAAATCCGCCCTACCAACCGCAAAAATAACATTCGTAGAATCACTGGCAATGAACAGACATTCCTTCTGATCGGCACAAGGCCCAAGCGCCAAGCCTACCAACTTGTGGCCCCATATCTTTCTCGGCGGTCCACCGTACGAGAAGAAGAGCGAGTTTTCGACCGGTTTACCATCCTCGAAATGCAGCCGTAACACATTTCTTCCTTCCGTTATTTCTCTTTTTTGTTTTTGTTTTTGTGCTGTCAGTCGCCGCATTCTAACTTTCAAACATAAAAAAGGTGGATATAGAAGAAGGAACAAGCAAAAGAAACCTGTTCCAAGAGCCATGAGTCGAAACGAAAGCATCGCCCTCCCACTCTGTCGGCAACAGTCGTTTGGCCATCGGCACTGAAGGATCTGGTGCTCTACTCCCGACCTTCCTTCCTCCCGCTTCACCCTCCGCTTGGTGATGATAAAAGAGAATATCCAAAGGAGCGAGATGAGCAGGCAGCCAGTACTGCGGAGGAACCACGTTGCTCTCGTTGCGGCACCACTCGTCTGTGTGAATGCCGTCGTGAAGGAACTCGGGATGAGCCCATTGAGTACCCTCTCCTTCTCCCTTCAGTGGTGCTAACTTTCCTTCACTCCAACAATAGGGGTAGCCAAAGAACGTATTCTCGTTGTTATCTTCTTGGTTGGGGGAAGGAGGAGACCAAATCAAGTTGACCTCCTCGGCGGGGTTGTCGTTGTGGATGTCGCCCATGTCGCTGCGCACCAAACGATCGACGCCATTTTCCACGCCCCAAAGCCTTCCCTCCGCGTCAAAGTCTATTCCAACCTCATTTCTTAGACCTGTTCTCATTCCAAATAATGAAGACGGTCAACCAAGGAGGAAGAAGGAAGAAGGAAGAAGGAATGAACCAGAAGCTATGATGGTAGCATCGGCCCAATGGACCACCTGTTTTTTGGCCTTGTCCAACGTTTGCTGCAGAGGAAGCTCAACCCGAAAGACGGCCGCTCTGCGAACATCGTGATCCACGTTGCTGGCACTCCCCACGCTTATATTCTCATCAGATCTCCGTCAAGATAGGAACGAAGCGACTGAAGCGACGA
>JAVKOQ010000731.1:0-15021 GCA_031835245.1 Balamuthia mandrillaris
GACGCATCACCGAAAACACACCCCAGTATCAAGGAGTTATTGTCCTCTCCATGAATGACATTCCGCTGGGTATTTTTCTCTTTCTTCTCTCTCTTTCTCTCTCTCTCTCTCTCTCTCTCTCTCTCCACAGCGTAACAAGGTCTAACAAATGTTGGATTTATAGGCTTTGGAGTGACAGCAAAGAGCACGCAGGAATGCAGAAACTTGGACCCAACGACCATCGTGTGCTTCCATCAGGCGGACGTTGGCGAGTACCTCCGCTCGGAAGGTCACCTCACGTAAACGCACGCTCTATTCAAATACACCTTTTTTTTTTTGGAGAAACAAGATCTCTATCTCTCTCCCCCTCCCTCGTCTCTCTCTCTCTCTCTCTCTCTCTCTCTCTCTCTCGTCTCTGTCCAGTAGCAAACATTTGAGCTTTTTACTTCATTTTAAGAACTTTGGAATGAGAAAAGATAGGAAAGAGGATTCCGTGAGAGCGAAGGGGAAGAAGACGCCGAGGTAGAACCACTTTTGTTGTCTTTGGTTTTTTGGGAGGTAAAGGAAGCAGGTGTTGCTAACCATTCCTGCTTCCGCCGATAGTGGAGGGTTAACTCTGCGTCTCTGCCTCCGCCAGTTCTTTTCCACACGAAAGTTTTGATGGTGGCCAAGTCATCATCTGGCTGTAGCACCTGTTTTTCGTTTGAAGAGCGTCAGCCAAGACACTAATTTGAGGAGAAGCAGAGAAGAGAGGTCGAAAAGAAACCTGGTTATTGCAAAGTATCTCGATGTAGTCTTCTTCAGCAATGGCGGCTGGTGAAGAAGGGCTGACAAAAGAAGAAGAGGAGGAAGGCTGAGCAGAAGTGGGAGAATCTGTTGCAGAATGCGAGAGAGTGGAAGGAGATTTGTTGGTTGGTAGCTCGAGTTCAAGTTTGTTGATGACATAACGTATAACTTTGCGCACTTTGAGTGCTCTATGCGCTGTCAATCGTCGTTTCCTGTATCACTGCATTAGTCACTACAAGCTTTTGCAAAGAATGGGAAGAGGGAGAGTACTTGTGAGGTAGCTCTGGAAGATCTTTGGGATCAAGCGGAAAGAGGAAGAAGCCAAATTGCATAACTTCTCGCGTTGCCTTCTTTTTCTGTTTTTTACACCGAGTCAGTTATGCAAAGAAAAAGAAGAATTATTGAAGTAAGAAGGAAGAGGTGTTACTTCAAGAAGACAAGCTTTGACCCAGGGTGGCATAACATCAGGCAAATGGTCGGCAATCAGATGAGATTGTCCAATGGGACAGCGGTACAGGGTGGCTCCCGTGCGTTCATCCGAAATAATAAGACAAAGATCCTCCGGCAGCTGGAACAGAGGCAATCCAGAGGGTGGCAACAATTCCTCCGCTTCTGCTTCTTCTTCTGTTTCGCACACAGAAGAGCGTTTGTCGTTGTTATTTTGTTGTTGTTGCTGCTTTCGGTGGGTTCTTGCACGAGAGTGAACCTTGCGCAACCATGGCATAAATAACGAGTATAGGACGTGTTCTCCCAGGTTCACTTTTTGTTAACAAGAAAGTTTATTTTCAAGACAACTTGGAAATAAGAAAAGGAGAAAACAAACCTTTCCGAGTATCTGATGTAGACAGATCCAGACCAGCATCCCAACCATATATTTCAGCGCCAAAGCAATGCGGATTGCTCAGTTGGACAGTCACCGCCTTGAAATTAAAGCCAAAAAGAGAATAAGACGAATAACGAGCATGAAAGCGAACAACAACAGTAAGAAAAAAAGAAGAATACTAACACCAGTCTTTGTTTCAACAGCAAACCAACTTGGAATGCTTAGCCGCTTCTGCAATTCTTGGTGTTTGCGCTGGAAAAGGCCAGTCCCAGAGCCAAATGTGTGAACATCAACACCCTTTATCACGTTAAACATTTGTACAAGCCCAGCATCATCCTCCGTTAATACATGAATCTTGTCGTTTAGGATTGCCGCACGAATGATCCCTGGACGACCTTTTTTTTTGCCCCAAATGGTAAAACCACAAAGCGTATCGAAGAATAGAAGAAAAGAAAAGAAGGAAGATAATAGGTACCTGGAATGAGATTATCGGGGGCTGGTTCGAGTGTTACAGGTACGAACGAAGGAGCAATCTCGTCATAACTTTCCGAAGCTTGCACCGTCGAAGTCAAATTACTATTTACACCATCGGATGAAGCTCTTTTCTCTGCCTTTGTTGTTTTCTCTTCCCCTTTCTCCTCTTCTTCTTCCAAAGAAGTTGTTCCCCCGAAAAGTCTTTTCTGCTTCTGAACAATCGTCAGTTTTCGTATTTCTGGACGAGTAGTGGTGAACCACAACGAAGTAGGCTCCGTGCTAGGCAACAAGAGCTTCAACACAGGGGAAGTAGATAACGTTGAAGAAGATTCTCCACGTGTAAGTTGGGGTGGTTCATAAGCCAAAGAAGACAAGCCTGTTGCCGGTTGAGTGTAATGGATGAAGCCCAAACGATCTGCAGAGTAGAAATACGCAAACGAGGGATGAGCGGCGATGCTCCAAACGGCAGCTTCATCGTGCATCATGAAGGTTTGAATGCAGGATTGTTGACCCAAGTCCCAAAGTTTGACGGTGCCGTCGCTGCTGCCGCTGAGACAGAAGTTGCCATCCTCGGAGAGACACACCGTTTTGATGTTGTCCTTGTGGCCGCGAAGCTTGAACAGCTTACCGGATTGTGAAGATACTCTTGGATCCCATCCTCTAACCACCTTTATGTTTGTTGGTTGGTTTGTGAGAAACAATAAACAGGGAGGAGGATTAGGCAAAGAGCGACTAAAAGTACCTTTTCAGGAGACCCTGTTACCACAAGAGTGGCAGCAGCATTCATGCAAACAGAATAAAAGGAATGTTTGGTATGTCCCATCCACTTCTCTTTGGGTATTAGGCGAAAAGAGGAATGCAACAGAGAAAGGAATGAGACACGAGGATAGAACGCCCTTGCAAATAAGAAGACAGGAGAAAGAATAACAAAAGACTGGACTCACCAAGTTTGTTTGATGAAGGTAACGAAGAAAAAGGGCGAGTGAGAGCAGAGGCGATATCCCATAGCCGAACAGTAGAATCGAGACCGACAGAAGCAAGCAGGTTTGCTTGTGGAGCATAGCTGATCGCTTTGACATAATCTTGATGCTGTTGTAACGTCAACAAACAGGATTCTCGTTCTTCTTCTCGTTCTCGTTCGTCTACTTCCCTTTCTTTTGCTTTGCTCTCTATTTGTTTTTCTTTTTCTTCTTCGTTATTTTGTTTGTTGGAAAGTTCACTTTCTTCTTTTTGCTCTTGCGTGCTGTCGATTTCTCGAGGTTCTTGTTCTGCTTCTGCTTCTTCTCTATTTGTTTGTTGTCGAGTCTCAGTCAAAGCGCTGCCCACTCGCCATATTTTGATGGTTGTATCTGAACTACACGAAGCCACTATGAAAACGACAACAAAACAAAGGTTATCGATGAGAGAGAGAAAGAAAGAGAAGAAGCAAAAGCAGAATGAAGAACGAAGAAATAAGGAAGAAGTCAACAAATAGAAGAAGGAGGAGAAGATAAAGAAAGAAGAAGGCAAGCTGAAGACAAGAAGAAGAAGAAGAAGAAGAAGAAGAAGAAGAAGAAGAACAAGAACAAGAACAAGAACAAGAAGGAGGAGGAGGAGGAGGAGAAATGAAGACGAGAAGAAGAAGAACAAGAACGAAGAACAAGAACGAAGAACGAAAGCAGAAGAAGAAGAAGAAGAAGAAGAACAAGAAGAAGAAGAACAAGAAGAAGAAAGGTACGTGTAATGGAGTTGCAAAGAGCTAGGTCATTGACCCAGTCCGTATGGTTTTCAAAAGCATTCACATGGACAGGCTTTTTTTTCCCCCCAAAAAATAAAGTGTACATCGCGAAACGTAGGCATGCATCTCATTCTCATGATCAGCATTCTGTTTAAGAAGGAAGAAAGAAAGAAAAAAAAAAAGGCGGACGGAAGAAACGCACGGGACCAAGCTTGGACAGATCCCAGCAACGAATGGAAGAGTCCCTGCCACCAGAGTAAAGCAAGGTGGGCCGACCTTCGCTCTCCTCCTCCAGGGCCAGCGCGTTGACGCCAAAGCAATGCAAGCGGGTGCCTCTTTGGGAGGAGCATCGCAGCTGGTAGCTCACCCTTTGCTTGGTTTTGTTTGTGGTAGCGTTCTCCAAGGAGGACATGCAGCCCGCAGTGGTAGCAACACGACCGCCAAAAGGGTTCTTGTTGGAGAGAGCCCTTCCTCGTCGGCTCGCTGGCGGAGGCGAGGTCTCTGCGGCAGCAGCAGCTTCCTCTTCTTTCATCTTTTTTTTTTTATTTGATTTCATTTATTCGTGACGACACGAATAACAACCTATGCCTATTACCATAATATAATGATGGCTACGCGACAACTTTGACGATATGGGCAACATAATATGAAGAAAGAAATTCCACGCGTCGTCCTGAGACTCTTTGTCCGGAAAAAAAATTACACGTCGTCGTGAGACACAACAACGCCAGGGGCAATGGAGCAGCTGTTGCAATCGACCCGGTGGAGGAGAGTTGCTACACAAAAGATGCAGCAGAGGCCATCATCCAATGGAGCACTCCTCACGCACTGCAACCCATCAGAGACGTGTTCAACGACAAGCTTTCCTTTGAGTGCAAGTCTTTCGATGACCTCATGCGCTTGAATGAGGAGCTGCCTCGGGTAGCGGCTAATTGATAATGCGCGCTATCGTGCTAAATGCCACCCTGACGAAGGGTGGCATTTTTTGCGGACATTAACGATAAAAAAAAAAACAAACCGAAGATGAAGCGAAGCCGAGCTGTGTATGAGCGGGAGCGGCGAGCCAAAAAGAAACGAGAAAGGGAGGAGAAGCAAAGAGAGGAACAACAGCGACAAGAGCAACTGGAGGTCACAACAACTGCCGTGAGCTTGTTCGAACCATGCTCAACGATAGCAGGTATGCAGAAACTCTATTATGTGGGGCAGTGAGCAGCGTTCTGGTGCAAGCAGACCAAAGCAACAAACAATAAGTACGAGCTCTTTGGCGACTCTGAGAAAGCGCTGTCGGAAGTAAGGCTCTTCCTGAACCACCTCGAAACAGTGCAGGTGCTTCTGGGAGAAGTGGAGGAGAGGCTTCAGGATGCTTCGAGCCTCAGGGATCAGTATCAGCAGAAAGTGGACCAGCTTAATGCCCTCATTCAAGCCAGCGTTGCGGAGATGGAGGATGTGGCATGGTCGCTTACAACAACAAATGAATTAGCGGGCCGATCAATGCGGAGGGGTTAGAGCTCTGCCGTACGAGAGCTGTCGCCATATGTTTTGATTCCACAGAAGCTGAAAAATCAAAACAACGAATTTAAACGAAGGACCGTTGAATAAGATCTGCGCTGTGGCGGCAGTATCCTCCATGCTGTTGTTTCTTCAACTGTGTCTCTGTCCTTAATTTGTGTGCCGGTTGTTTAGGAGAAAAAAAGAGTGGAGGGCGAAGATAAACACAATCACTCGCGGAATCTTACTGCTTAGGACGGAGAAGCAGAGGAGGAGGGGGAAGACAGGTCAAGCAGCCGCCACTTGCCGCAACACACCGGGCAACAGTTATTCCAGTTAGCAACGAATGCAACTTCCGGCGTCGTGGGGGCAGCAGCTTCATCAGCTCCACTGCTTGCAGAGGAGAGGGGAGGTACTGAGACTCGCCCACACCTGTTATTTTTGCAACCAATGTCAGTAAAGAAAAGACAAAGAGAGGGAGAGGGAGAGGGAGAGAGAGGGAGAGAGGGAGAGAGAGAGCAGAGAGAGAGAGAGAGAGAGCAGAGAGAGAGAGAGGGAGAGAGAGAGAGAGAGGACCTTATGCATTGGCGGAGTCGTTTGTTTTGAGACTCAAGCACGGAGGATATTTGAGGTTGACAGGTGACTACATCTGGCCGGCGAAGAAGTGCCACCGTATCTTGCTGTTGCTGTTGTTGAGCTTTTGGTTCTTTCCATGAGGCCTTTTGTCGGGCTCTCTTTCGCCGCACTTTGTTTTCCTCGGTATATTCTGTCTTCAACAACTGCAAAGAAGATTCAGAAACAGAAAGAAAAAAAAGAAGAAAAAAAAAGAATAGAAAAGAGAAGATAAAAAAAGGGAACATACAGTGCGGTGCAAAAGACCAATTCTCTCTGGCAAAAGGTTAAGCCGAAGCAGCAATGCTTTCATATCATGCACAGGTTGAACAAAAGCAGAAGTGTCCCGCAACACGGCCAAGCCATCTGGTGGAGGAGAGGAAGACGAGAAGGATTGGCGAAGACTTGTGTGGATGGCTTTCAATGACTGTAACACAGATTTTCCTGCTTGTTTTGTTTGACAAATTCGACATTGGAATAAACAACCAAAGGAAAAATAAGGAGAAAAAGAAGACAGAACGAACGAACAAACCTGAAGTCTGAGTTGGTGCAGCACCCTGAGGCTGTTGAGGTGATGCAATGGAGAAGACGAATGAACTTAGCCCACAAACAAATGCGTAGAGTACTTCTACTTGGCTCATGGTGTAGGAAGAGAAGGCGACGGAAGGCGGTACGGGACCGCTTCCTCCCGAAGCTTGAGCGATGACGATGCCACTGTACACCAAAACTTGTCGTAGTTGAGCCAAAAAGTTTTCGTCCAATATAAGTTCCAGCTATTAAAAAGCAAACAAATGAACAAAGAGCAAAGAAATGGAGAAATGTGAAAGAGAGAAAGTGGAAGAAGGGATAGCTTACCATAGGCAGAGGGCCAGCTGGGCCGAATATAGAAGGAGGAGCACGCATGAAGAACTCTTCAGCATTGCTTGACTGCTGCAAGCACTCAAGTTGCCACTTGTAAACGGCAGTTGAATCACTCGCCTCCTCATTTGAAGAATGGTCGAGTGACAACCAAGAGGATGGATCTCCCCAGTTGACAAAGTGTTGCACAACTTTAAGCAACAAGACAGTAAAGTCCATCGCCCACAGACTCAACGGTTTCAAATGTAGAAGTCCATCTAATAATGTAGGTTAACAAACAAAAAAATGTAAATGTTGAAATAAATAATAACCGACCGTCAATCTTAGGATAAAACTGAAGTTGAGAAACAAGACTATTGGGAGGTATAAAGTCCGCTGCAACATTTGAGTAAATGGTTGGTTAGCAGAGAGGAGGAAGAAAAGAAGAAGAAAATGAGAAGCAGCAGCAGCAGAAGCAGAAGCAGGAGAAGAAGAGATAGCAAGAAGAGGAGGAGAAACGCAACTGCGAATCGACTTCTTGGCAGCACTTTCGAGCGATGAGCGCAGCACATCAAAAATGAACAATAAGTACAGCCTCGCAGATGTATTAATAAAACCTGCTTCGTCACCGATACATCTGTGCACACAACAAGGAAGAGGAAGAGAAAAAAGAGAGTCAGTCAGAAAACAGAGCATTGCGTGATGTACGTACCGTTGAATGAATCCTTTTAGGCTGAACACTTGCTGCATATAGGAACGTTGTTGAGAATCAACGCTGCGCATCTCTGCAACTATGATACCCAGTGATGCTCTAACGATAGCTTTTGTTCAACGAAATTAGGGTGCAAAAAGAACAGAATGAACGAAACAAAAAGAAAGAATGAACGAGTACCTCTATAAGGCTCTGGTTGTGTGTGCATTAACAAGGAGAGCCAAAGAGCAAGATCCCACCAATCAGAAGACTTCACGAGGGACAATTGCAACATGTCTGCTGCTTGCTGAGCCAGAGCATCAAGTATTGCTGGCGGAGAAGCAAATGCCTCTGAGTTGAAGTTCACAGCCCCAGATTGTGCGTCCCAAATGGAACCGAAAGAAGAAATATAAGAAGAAGAGTGAATGGAGGAATAGAGAAAAGGCACAAAGGAAAGATGGTAGAAGCAAAGTTGGCCGGAACAAGTGAGCGTTGCTACAGAAGTAGCGTTCGGAGAGAGAGCAAGTGCGATGGGAATATCCATAGCAGTAGAAACGGTATGACTTTTGGCTTTGCTGGTTGTTTTTTGCTTTGACGGTGAAGTGGGCAAAGAAGACGATGACGACGATAGAGGCTTGGTATTGTTGTGTTGTTTCCATTTTAGTGGCGTCGTGGCAGTCACGAGCGCTAATGTTTTGCTAAAACAAGAATGAGAATAAGATAAAAAATAATATAGCAGAAAAAGAAATAGAACAAGAAGCACAGGAAGATACCTTTGTCGAACCTCAAACACGCCAGTGACATAGGTAAGAAACAAGAATTCGCCCTCGCAGTAAAAGTTGGTGACAAAGGAGGGAGGTACTGTGGCAGGAAGAGAGGAAGAAAGAGAGGGTGGCAGAAGTGGCGCTTCCAAGAACACCTCTCGCACAGCCTCCCATCGCCCTGCTTTTGATTGGGAAGAACTGGCAGGAGAAGACGAGGAAGAAGGAGAGGAAGAAGGAACAGGAGAGGAGGAAGAAGAGGATAAAGAGGGAGTAGGAGGCAGTTTGGCGCCAGGAACTTTCGTCCATATATCACTTAGAAATGGTGGGCATTGGCGTTGGCCAGATTCAAAGGAAATAGTAGGAGCGCTCTCTTCTGTGATTTTTGGTTCATCGGCTGCTTCTGTCTTTATAACGTCGTTGACGTTTTGAGGTTCTCGCTCTCTAAATTCCCATCTTGAAAGAATGGAGGTTACTTTGGAAGCGCCATTGCCGAGGGCTGGTTTAGAAACCCAAAATGAGAAACTGACGGAATACAGTTTGCCGAGAGAAGAAGCAAGAAGCAAGAAGAAGCAAGAAGAAGAAAAGAAGAAGAAAAAGAACAAGAAGAAGAAGAAGAAGAAGAAGAAGAAGAAGAAGAACAAGAACAAGAACAAGAACAAGAACAAGAACAAGAACAAGAACAAGAACAAGAACAAGAAGGAAAACAAAACCACTAAAATAACTACAAGAATAAGGAGAAGGATATAACCTGATGTAACAGTAAAAAGAGCTTGACCGTGAGAGGATGGGTCGAACCGAATATGAATTGGTGAGGAAATGATGGTACTATCAGGAAAAGGCATTGGAGAAAGAGTGGGCGAAGCATCTGGCAGAGAAAAACTGGCAATCAACTGAGATGTAAGTGCTGAAAAACAAAATAAAATGTTAAAACAGTTAAACCAACGACTTGATTAAAGTGGAGAAAGAAGATGGTAAGTACTGAATTGAGCTAAGTTCAAAGTGATTTTATATACAGAAGCTAATTTTCCGGCAGTTGTAAAAGGGTCCATTGTCACGAGCATTATATCACCATCTACAAAATTAAAAAAAAAAGAATCGTCAGTGTTACAAAGACACGAAGAAGGAGAGAAAGAGAGAGACCTGGAGTTTGAGTGACATCGGCATGGGCGATGCACAATGAGCCCTGAGGAACGGCAGGGACGTGGCTTAGTTTTGTGGCAATGCTGCTCCACCGTTCCTCAAACATTCTTTTGAAAAATACCAAAATCTGAAAATACATCAGCATTGGTAAAACAGAAAAAATAAAGTACGGAGAATGTACGAAAACATTCGATTGAAGAAGGAACAGGAGAGAGAGAGAGAGAGAGAGAGAGAGAGAGAGAGTACCAGTCCATTTGTAGAGACACAGAGAAAGCAAGGCATGCCGAGTTCCACGTACGCCGTCCCTAAGTTGCTGTTTGTATTTGTTGTTGCTGCAACAGAAGAAAAGCAAAAAATCTTGTTAGTGATTGCGACAACAAAGCGAACAAGAAGGACCAAGAGATATATACGAGGAACAAGAAACTTGGAATAGATAGAGCTGTGTTTGTCATCGCTGGCTTTCGTAGTTGGCAGTTGAAACTATAGCCCGAAAAGCAATGAGAATGTAGACAACTAACAAAAGTAAACTTGTGGGTGATTTTTAAAGCAATACCTCTCGTCGCATTGAACTCAGCCATTTGATAACAACCACATTCTCGAAATCTACTGACTTTACTCTTGTCCAATTGTTGATGTACTCCTGCAAAGAAGCGAGAGAGAGAGAGAGAGAGAGAGAGTAAGAGAAACAGGGTGGAAAGCAGCAGAAGCAGAAGAACAAGAAGAAAGAGAACAAGAATATGTGACTTGACAGAGACCAGAAAGAAGAGAGAGACTAGAGAGAGAAGAGAAAGAGACCAGAGAGAGAAATGGTACCTTACGCTCCCAAATCTCAACATGGTCGTTGGTATCGGCTGACAGCAACAGCGGGCCGCAAGAGGAGGGCGCCCACTCCAAAAACCGAATGGCGGACTTGTGCAGCGTTCGAAGGCTGACGTACTCCTCGGGAGAGTCCGCGTGAAGGATGAAGATGGGTTGAGCCAAGGCCCCGCTGGGCGTAAGGCTGGCGCTTCCTTCATTGATAAGCCCTTCGGTGGAGGCAAACGCCAACAAACTATCATCAGACCACGCCATGCATCTTGTTGTGTTTTTTGTTTTTCATCTCATCAGACTCGAATGTGAAAATTAAAAAAAAGAGTAGTGGACCAAAAAAAGAAGGATCACCTTGGAGAGGGAGCGTCAAAGAAGGTTCGGCAGAGGCGAGCCACTTTGGGCTTGGTCCATGGTCGGGAGAGGTGGTTGTTCCTGATCTGTTGGATGGTCACGCCGCCAACTTCTTCCATCTTCCTCTCTCTCTTCTCTTTTTCTTTTTCGTTCGGTGGAGCACTAAAACTGAACGTTTTGTGCACCATTTGAGCACTAACGCTTCACACTTTTCATGATTGACCTCTAAAACTGAACACTTGGTGCACCAATAGAACACAAACTTTGCACGCTTGTCATGATTGACCACTTGAACTGCACAAATTGAAAACAAACATTGCACGCTTTTCTTGATTGACCACTAAAACTGCACAATATGAACAATATTTCTGCACGTTTAGCCTGACGAAAAAGAAAGAAAAAGAATTAGAGATAAGAAAAAATGTACGGTGGTGGAGGAGCACAAGGAGGAGGAGGAGGAGGTTATCCCTCGCAAGGTGGAGCCTACCCACCACCCTCTCAACAACCAGGTGGTGGTAGTGGTGGTGGTGGAAGTTATCCTCCACCGGTGGCCTCTCAACAGCAAGGTTATTATGCCTCACCACCACCACAAGGTGGAGGCTATGGAGCACCGTATCCACCACCCTCACAACAAGGAGGAGGAGGAGGAGGCTATGGAGGAGGGTATCCTTCACAACAACAACAACCAAGTGGAAGCTATGGTAGTGGTGGCGGTGGTGGTTATGGAGGAGGAGGATATGCTGCACCGCCTTCTTATGGAGGAGGAGGACAAGGACAGTACCCACCACCATCGCAACAAGGCTATGGAGGAGGAGGAGGAAGAGGACAGGGACAGTATCCACCACCTTCCTATGGTGGTGGTGGTGGTGGAGGAGCTCCACCTTCATCGAGTGGCGGCGGCATGGGCTGGGTACTGGCTTTTTTTTTTGGGTTCTTCCGTGCTGTGCTTTTTCCACAGATTCATTCTTTCTTCTATGCATGTGTGTGTGGTGTGTGTGTAGGGCCAGAACTACTATAACATGCTACAGGCTCAAGAGCTGTCGCAACTGCAAGTATGTACTTCCCTGTTATTAAGGGCCTCTCTGTTGGCTGTCTTCTCTCCTCCTCTCCTCGTCTTCTTTTTCTTTCTCTCCTGCTCTTCTTTCTCTCCTTCTCTCCCCTCCTCCTGCTCTCTTTTCTTCTTTCTCCTCTGCTTTCTCTCCTTCTCCTCCTCCTCTTCTCTCCCTCTCTCCTTCTCTTCTTTCTTTCGTTGTTCTTCTCTCTTCTTGCCGCCGTCGTAGCGTTAACATGTAATGCTTTGTTAAAAGGCATGGTTCAACAGTGTAGATACGGACCGAAGCGGCCTCATTTCTGCTTCTGAATTGGCTCGTCAGTCGGTATGTCTTTATGTCCATCTCTCTATATACTGCCTCTTTCATGCCTGAGCTCATTCACTCTTGTGACCACTTTTCTCTTGGCTTCTTGTCATGAAGTGGGGAGGCAACAGGTTCGGGGAACAAACTGCAAAGCTGCTCATCCGTGTGTTTGATAGGGTAGGCCACCTTCCTTTCTCTTGTGTTGTGGTTTGATTGCTCGCAGCATTGTTTCTCAACGTGTCATCTGGCTATAACAGCAAAAACGTGGTGAAATCAACTTTCAAGGTTTTAATCTCTTTTCCACGTCTCTTTTTTTGTTTCCCTGCATGCTTGTTTTATCTCTTCACTCTTCGCTGACTTTAGAGTATTCGTTGCGAGTTTAGAATATGCACAGCTTCATAAGGTTCGCCCTTTCTCTACTTTAGCAAATGGCTCCATTCTCATTTTTGCTACCTTTCAGTTCGTCATGTCGATGGTACAAGCCTTCCAAAGCTTTGACACGTACATTCTTTCTTGCCTTCTCCTCTCTTTCTCTTTCTCTCTCTCTCCCCCCTCTTTTCCTCATCAAACAATGTCTATAGAAGGAGAACAGGTGCGTTGGACGCCAACGCGATAAACCAAGCATTGAACAAAGGAGGATTCAGGTTCAGCGCGGAGACCATCAACATCCTCGTCAAAAAGTACAGCGGGGACCGAGGCCTCCTCTCCTTTGAGAACTTTATTCAGCTGTGCGCTTTCTTGGGACAGGTCAAAAGTACTTTTGAGTGGAGCGACAGTGGTGCGTTTTCTATTTGTTGTCTCACCCCCCTTCTCGTTTGTTTTTGTTTCTTCGTTGTGTTAATTTACTTTCTTCTCTCTCTCTCTCTCTCTCTCTCCAACACAAAAGATCGAGATGGCTCTGTAGCCGTGGATCTTTACCAACTGATAGGACTCGCAGCTGCATTTTGAGGGTCCTCTGCTCGCGCATGGTGGGTCGTTTCCGTTTTCATCGAGACCACCGCGCAAGCTTGGCTGGCCCTTCCATTATAACGAACTTCCTCTAATTTTTTTTTTCTTTGGGCCAAAGGTGAGGATGATGGTGCGGCACTTACACGCGAAATTTCTATCAATTTGTCCAATCGAAAGCTCCCATTGTTAAAAAAAACCTGTTCATTTTGTTACCATTTGTGTCTGTGGTCCATGGTTATTTTTGTGGTGGGGAGGCCTCCGCGTTCACCTGCAAAAAAGAAGGGAAAGAAAAAAGAAGGGGAGGGAACAAGTGGAGTCCCAAATAGCCACCAAAGCAATCAAATAAAAAGGGAGAGAAAACATAAAGGAATTGGTAGGTAAGAAAACGAAAGATGGGGCAGCGGTTGTGGCTCACCCTCGCCCTTGTGGCAGTGGTGCTAGGTTTGGTGGCGGCAGAATTTGAGGGGATTCGCCCCGACTGGATGGTCATACGAGAGGATTACTTTTCTCAAAGAACGGAATTCGACACGGAGGCTTTCTCAGCCGAGCAGAGGATCGACCTCCTGCAACAAATCGCAGATAGCGATCTTTCCAACGACATCGTAACTCTTCCGGAATGCACTGACAGAAGATCCGCTGGCACAGAGTTTGAGGTGAAGAAGAAAACTGCAGCACAAGGTACCTTTTGCAACCTCGTACGACTTGGAGGGCAAGGTGTTCCGGTATCTAACACCCATTTGTTTTTCCTTTTCACTTCTCGTCCGATATTCCTCGTCTTCCTCCTTCGATATTCTTTTGCCGCTCCTCCATCACACAGCGTCCCAGGTTCAAAGGTCATGGATGGAGCCCAAAGCCCCCGAGGTCCCTGCCCAGTCCCCTAAGACCTCCTTCAAGATGAAGTTCGCCTCCAAGTCTGCATCCTCCGACAGCAACAACAACAGGAACTTCTACCCCAACGCCTTGGGCGATGCCCGCAACTTTTGGCGTGTGAGCAAGCTCGTCGCTGACAACCAGTACTTGGAGTACCCCTACTCTGCCATCGTGCGAGTGGTCACCGTGGACAGCGACAACAAGGTCGTGCACTGCACCGGCTCGGTCATCGGCGAGAGCACCGTGCTGACCTCCCCTCTCTGCGTCTACGGAGCCTCCAAGCCGCCGGTCATCCTCACCGGCTTCAATGGCCAGTACTTCCAGCACGCCTTCCTGACCTCGGCCATCCACATCCCCCTCAACTGGGACCACTGCGAGCAGACCACCACGGTCTTCCACAACACCTCCATCCTGGACCTGTCCTTCAGGCCCAGCCTTGCCGAGGTGCCCGTCCCCTCTCCTGGCTCCTGGGCCTTCCTCCACGTGGCCCCCAACAAGGTCACCTTCAACAAGGAGGTGCACACCTACTCCCAGCGGTCCGGACCCACACCCCCTGACCTGAGCCGGTACCAGGAAGGCCCAAGGAAGGTCGAGCCGGCCCCCGAGCCCATGCCCTGGCACCAAACCTTGCTCACCCCCGACACCTACTCCAACAAGCTCTGCGATGAGGACGCCGCCGCCGACGCCCACTGCAAGGTCGGCCGCCGCAACTTCCCCTACACCGACCCGACCTGCGTCTACGACACGGACGCCGACCAGACGCCCTGCAGGGACCCCTTTGCCCCGTCCTTCACCTACGACCCCGAGACGCAGGAGGAGGCCGTGCCCTCCCGCGGCTACCTCCCCATCGGCAGCGTGACCGGCACGTTGGGCCTCGGCGCGGTGTACCTCCCGGACCTGGCCACCTTCCCCGGCTATGACCACCGCCGCAACCTCGGCCGTCGCCTCAACATCCTGGACGCCAACGTGGAGGCGGTGTTCGGCAGCCCGCAGGTCAGCTTCAGGGACGACTACTTCAACGTGGAGGCCGATTGGTTGGCCCGCGGTGCGCCTGCCATCGTCAACATCGGCTTCACATTTGAGGAGGACATGGAGCCCCCCGAGCAGGCCCCGTTCTTCTGGGCCAAGCTGCGCAACACCGTGGCCGGAGTGGTCTCCCTCTCCTCCAAGGACTTCTCGGCCACGCCCGAGGAGGACGTCTTCATCGGCAGCAGCGGCAGCCTCTTTGGGGATGACTTTAAGGAGTTCCTCTTCCTCTACTGTCAGCTGGGATGCGAGAGGTTCTGCCAGATCGATCATGCCTGCGGCAACAACCGCCTGGACCAACCGCTGGAGAAGGCTCCCGAGTTGGAGTACTTCCCCTCCATCTTTTACAT